>JAECUM010007952.1:0-127427 GCA_016617855.1 Megalonaias nervosa | reverse complement strand
ATAGAAATTGGTAGTGCTGGATGGTGCTTTACTGGTTCTTGTTTTCGTGTCGCTGAGAAGTCAATTATATCCATATAATAAATAATATGAATTTATATTGTGTTCGATGCAGAGTACCCACGTCCACCACTGGATTAATAACAATAACAACAAAAAATAAAAGACGTGCAATTACAGGTAAATGTGTCAAATGTGGCACTAAAAAAATATAAATTTATTCCTCTTGACTTGTCAGTCAAAGGTGGAGATATCGCTACTTCATTAGGGAAATTACCAGGAGCTCCATGGGCTAAATACCCTGGTGAGAAACATCTTCCTGGATATAATTATTGTGGTCCTGGAACTCGACTTGATATCCGACTTGATGATCAAGATCAACCAAGACCAGGAGAGTATTCAATAAATAAGATTGATCAAGCGTGTCATGTTCATGATGTTGCGTACAAAAGTAAAGATTTACAACAACGGCATCTCGCAGATGTAAAATTAATTCATGCGTTAAATTCTATACCCGATAAATCTCTCAGAGAAAAACTTGCTAGTTTTCTAATAAAAACTGCTATGAAAGGTAAAATAATGTTAGGGGCTGGTAATTAATTATATAACTATTATAATTGAATCTGCTTATTATAGCCCAAGAGGATATTGGAGGGGCAGAGAAGCGATTAGTAAACTTGCTGAAGCAGCAAAAGTCTCACGTTCTGTTGCTGCAAATTGGTCAGCACGACAGGCAATATGGCAAATTTATCTACCACCACCTAAAAAAATTCATTACGCACATTTTGATGTCAGCACCCCTAATGAAGTTCATCAAGCAGATATTTTATTTTTACCACACGATACTATTAAAACCGGTAGACGTCAATCACGCACATATAAATACGCGTTAACTGTCGTTGACGTTGCAAGTAGATATAAATAAGCAGAACCACTATCACCAAAAACAGCATCTGAAGTTGCATCTGCGTTTGAACGAATTTATCAACGAGGACCCTTGCGATGGCCACAACTATTACAGGTTGATCCTGGCAAAGAATTTCTTGGTGCAGCATCATCGTTGATGAAAAAACATAACGTTAAAATCAGAGGAGGACACACTGAAATTCATCGTGATCAGGCAATCGTTGAACGATTTAATCGAACACTTGCTGAGCGGTTATTTGGATATCAATATGCAAAGGAAATATCCACTGACTTTAAGTCCGGGGAGAGATCTCGTGAATGGGTTGCAAGGTTACCAAGTGTGATATCTGCGTTAAATAATGAAATTACTTGTGCAACTTCCATGAAACCTTCTAATGCGATCACAAAAAAATATATACCAATACAACGACGTGAATCTTCCTCTCAACCAGTATTAGGTAATGTAACTGTAAGATATTTATATGAACCTGGTGAACTTGAAGGTGGTAAAAAAGAGCAACTGATCCTATCTGGAGTGTGACCACACATACAATTTCCAGCGTGGTAAGATCCACTGGTAGACCTGCAATCTACAGATAAATTCAACGGCTCCTCAACGTGAATTTGTACGTGAACAATTACAAATAATTCCTGAAGACACACAATTACCACCACCTTCACTTATGTAAACTTGCACCCCTACGTCGATTACATTCAAGACAGATCAGCATCACATTTTCGCGTGTATGACCAAGACTACTATTAATTCTATCAACGGTAAATTGTCTTGGATTATTATTCGAATATTGCCACAAGATTATTGTGTTACAGCTTGCACATTGATTATTCTGTTGTTGTTTTAGTGTTATAATAAATTCAATATCAATATCAAAGTCGCGCTTATTTTTTTTGTCACATTGCTTATAACTCGCTATTTTTTTCTTGATGACGACAAAGTCGCTGGTGATTTCTTCAGTTATCACGTAATCCATGATGACTCTATGTAGTTGAGATATTCTTCTGACTCGAGACACTGCGAGATAAACTAAATTTTACCATTCCATCCGATCATCGACAATCCAGATATTTGTATCAGAAATCGTTAATCCTTGTGACGAGTGAATCGTTATAACGCATCCTAACGTCCACGGAGATTTATCCATGCTCAACACGCTCTCAACAACATCAACAGCAACCAAAACAATATCATTTAGCACAAGGTTTTGTATCCCACCACCAGGAATTTCAACTTCAATATTCTGTCGTCGAGTATCTGCTGCGCGATAACATAATCGTACAGGTAGATTTGAAAACTTTTCTTTATGTAACAGAAATAATTTCTCTTGCAGTTCATCACGAACTATTTTTCTACTCGCAACTATTAAATCATTTGGTCTCCATAAATTCAAAAAATCATTCATAGTAGTTTCTGGAATTACTTTACTCATTATTTCACATTGATTTTATCTGGCTGTAGTCTGATTAACCTTTTAAGTTCTTTCAACGATTCATCAATAGCTCTATGATCATCATTTATTTCTTCGTAGTAATCTACAAATGTTTTCAGCTACTCATGTGGAGACTGTCCAATAAAGGGTGGTGGTTGACCATGATCACCACACATTATTACAGCGGTATTTTTAGTCAATAACCATTCAAAGAATATTTTTAATATTTCCAATGATACCGTGTCTATCTCGTCCCAGATAATGTATTTAGGTATATATTTCTCACCCATTTGCTCAGGAGTCCATGTGTCTCCGCACCATCTGAAGCAACTATGATATGTACATGATTTTACTCCTCGTTCTTTTATTTCTCTGGCGAGTTTATGTGTAGGTGTCAAAACAATTATATCTGAATGGTTGTTCAGGAATAACTTAATCGCACGAGTTGTTTTACCTGAACCACCACATCCGTTAAGATAAACAGTCTCATATCTAGCCACAGGATCATATACAGATGGTACAGATGACAATTCTGATATTTGATTATTTTTGTAATATATTTCCTTAATTTCAACGTCGGCAGATTCAGAATGACTAAGTATATTTTCTTGTTTTATTCTCCATGATCCTCATTCACCATTACCGAGTAGCGGTTTTAACAAATCCGTATATTTTTTATTTATATAAAACGAATCCGTAGCAAATCTGACAGCGTAACGAGGAAATCTATTTATCATCGACAGTAGATTTATCGAAAAGTAGGCTAGCATCGAAGATCTTAAATGAGCAAACTGGGGTGATTCGCCATCAATATAGCTCACAATTGTACCTAGTTTGGTTCCGTCTGATAAATAAGCATTACTTCGACTTATAAATGTGGTTTTTTTCCGTTGTATCAGCGATTATAAAATCGAGTTCAGCATCGTCCATAATTAATCTTGTACAGTGTCATTTATGATCATATGATCCTCCTTGTGTAAATTTACCGATTATCTTTCTACCAAGATCTTTTGCAAGTTTCTCATCGCTTTCTTTCCTGCATTTAGATATATTATCAGCAATTTTAACAATATCATCTTCGTTAAGATCAGGAAATTCTTTCCTGACATCATCAATATTAAATCTATCCGGTTCTGGTAACCAAACTTGTTTCTGTGGACGATACGATATAATCGCTTCATTTATTTTCAATGATATTAAAATTCCAGCATCAAGCATATGTCGTAATAGTACTATTGGAACCCAACATTTTTTCTGAAAAATGTTTTCCAAACCAAATATAAGTAATCGGATGGAGATTTTCCGTAAACTCGAATGATTCTATATAGGCGAATCCGGTTAAGTCAAAATCTGGTAAGGGTCCGTTTATCGCAACTCTGGTCATCTCATGTGATGGATGTCCAAATCTCTTAAAGTATTTAGAACATTCTCCGTATCCAAGAAAACTTCCAGGATAACACGCTACCATATCAACTGAGATAACGTCGCTATAATCGTATTTAGTATTCCATAATCCACCGTGCCCATATTCAATACAACTCTTCTGGACATTTTCAAGAAATTCCAATCGTGTCGGTTTCCATGAATTTTTCTCCTGAGCAAAGTGAGCAACAACCGATGGAACGGTAAAACAATTATTTAATAATTGTCCAACCTTGACATCGTCAGAAGTATATTTTAATGCAAGATTTTTCATTTCTTCATGAAGAGATTCTGTACAATAAATATCACCATTAGGCCGTACAAACTGATCATGATAATCATATTCTGAACTTTGAAATAACCAAACAGACACAGGGTCACTTTTACTGATATTTCTGATAAAATCAAATATATGACCATTATAAAATTTAACCGTTCTGTCTCGTGGAAATATTGTTACTGCCAAAGTCCATGCGTGTGCGTTATGATCAATAATATCTATCGAAGCTCCTCTTGATTCATATTTCGATTTATATAAAATCTCTCCGGTTAACGTCTTCACTGTTATTGGAAATTTTAATATCTTTCCCACCTCAGCTACATCTTTAATAGATGCTCCAGTATCTTTAACTGTTTCTGCCCATGTATTTATTTTTTTACGTCGTAAATCTGTTAAACCATTACCACGTATCGTGTTTGTGAAGTGTTCTGTAACCCGTTCAGCTACACAATTTATTCTTGACTTTGACACTTTCATCGGCTTGAGATCCCCAACGTCAGGTTTATTATTCAGCGGATATATTGCATAGACAACCGCGGTCACAGGATACACTCGTTCATAATACGGTTTGTCACTACCAGTCAGTATTCCGGGTTTGGATTTGCTATTTAAGAGGACAATATTATTTCCTGACTGCATGCGGACGGGATCACGTTTGTCACGGATAATCCAAGTATCGTCGTCTGTCCTTACAATAAATTTTATTAAAATAAAATATTTTTGAATATCAAGGTGGCTGATAATCTCTCTTCCTCGCTTGTTATTCATTATAGTATTGACAACATTTCCAACTCTGAATGTCGACCACACATCAGCCGCACCATCGTCACGAAATTCCTTCTTGGTTTCACGGATACGTTTGGTTACATCCTCATTTGTTAAAGCCAGATCTTGCATCGAAAAACTAAATTTATATTTCGGTAGTCTGTCAAGATCAAAACTAGCTCCCGCTGAGACGGCGGAAGGTTCAATTGCGGATAATTCCTCCATTATTATAATCAAGACAAATATATGTTTAAATTGAATTTTAGTATATATATATATATATAATGATTCAAACAAAGAATCGATGTAATTGGCTTATGATCGGATATACTTCTCCTTGTAACAAAGCATGCGTAAATGAATTCTGCGGCTGTCATATGCAAAGCGTTAGACATGGGGATCTAGGACCAAAACCGTGTGTGCAGTGTGGTGTTGGAGTCAGAGGAGAAACTCAGTTATGTGTAAAATGCGGTGGTAAAAAATATAGAGAACTAAAACGATACTATGATAAAAAAAATAATACCTTGACATAGTCAGGTAAATCTCCTTTAAAAACCGCTGAAGACTATCTGACCGGATTTCAAAATAATGATTTAGACAAATAATATTATTATATAAATGGAGCAAAATGAGTTTGTAGCGCATCCAATTATTAATAATTATGAAGCATCTCGTGATGGTGTGATCAGAAACTGCCGATTGAAAAAAAAAAACAGTCGGAAATGTTGATAAATTTGGTTATTTTGTATTTAGTACCGGAAAAAAAATTATTTATCACATAGATTCATCTACGAATGTTTTCATGTGGTCATTCAAGATGGACTTGTAATTGATCATATTGATGGAAATCCCAAAAATAATCATTTATGTAACCAGCAAGCTATTACACAGAGTCAGAATTCTGCACGTGGAAATACAGGTAAATGTAAAAAGTTTGCAAGGAGAGCTATTAAAGTCGTAAATGCAGAAACAGGCCAAGAAATAACTTTTCCATCAATATATGTAGCTGCCAAATATTTTGGCATACATCCACAATCGGTACAATTTGTCGCAAATAAAATATACAAATCTGCATTTTCAATAAAATATGATCAGCAGATAATATTTGAATATGTCAGATAACTCTGTCCTCTTGTAGGTGGGTCAATGATACTTAAAATAAAAAAAACAGAATAAATAAATATTTTTTTTACTGTATAGTATGACTCTGTCAATTTTGCCAAGGGTTTTGTTTAGCCATCACCACAGTCAAGGGTCCACCTTCACTGTCGCTGCTTTCGGTGTCACTTGTTTCACTTTTGACAGAATCAAATGACATAATCTTTCTCAACTGTATTACACGGTTATTCACAATCTTTTTTCTTTCGTACTCGTGAGACAATTCGGATCTAATCTTTTCGACTGAACGTGCAAGAGGTGCAAATAGCTTTACCTGTGTGTCATTTACCATTGCCAAGGATTCTAACATAGATTGATAAATTAATTTCATGAATCTATAATCAGATGGTAATGTGTATTTATTCTCAAATTTTCGTTGTTGTAATGATTCAAAATCGCACATAATTTTCTAAGGATCAAGATTATCAGATATCTTTGTTCCGTCATGTTTTAATTTTTCAATACCAGAAATAATATCATTAATATTTTCATAGTTCATTATATAATAAATATTTCTTTAAATTAAAATAATTGACATTAAAGTTTTTAACCTTGACCTTGACTTTTGACCTTTGACCTTTGATATTGAACTTTGACCTGAAACGTTCAAAGTTGACTGACTTGGTCCTTTGTATATATTATTATTATTATTATTATTATTATTATTATTATTATTATTATTATTATTATTATTATTATTATTATTATTTGTTAGGTTGACTGACTTGGTATATATGTTAGGTTGACTGACTTGGTCCTTTGTATATATTATTATTATTATTATTATTATTATTATTATTATTATTATTATTATTATTATTATGTTATATATTATTATTAAAAATATAAAAAATAATCAGTAGCATCATAAGCAGTTACCCGTCACTGGGGCTCCTTGATAGCCTTTGTGTCTTACATGGGGTCCTTTGCATGATGATGTCTGTCTTATGATCGTTATTGGCACCCCATGTGCTGTTTCTATTGGCTAGCATTCTTTCTGAATGTTTCTTTATGGGGGCCCTTCAAATGAGGTAGTCACGCATGCTACTGGTTATTTTAGGGAGCTTGCATAGACACATCCTCCCAGCGAATCACTAAACGAAACGAAACTTTAGAGATTCAGAGGACTGTCTAGGCATTGCGAATTCAATAACCCCCCACCAAATCAAACCCCGAGGTAAGTGCAAAACGCACTCACCACGTTGTTTAACGTGATGAGAGGTTATTGAATTCCTTGGAGCTTTGCTTCGCTCCCCATCCTTTAAGGAAAATGGCATCGTTCCGATACTGTCGACACTTGTCAGCCACAGGAATCGAACCACGGCCGTCAGTATCATAATCCAACGTTATAACACTGCACCACTTTCCGATTCATTTAAACATACGTTTTAAAATTATTATATAGTTAACCCAACACTGAATAAGCAGGCAAATTACGTACAAGCAGTATATACTGAATAAAATCGCAATTATTGTAGAACTGTAGCATAGATTTACTTCAACTTCCAAACACAATTTATAAAATATGATAATTCTACACAGGAAGTCGGGAAGTTCAAGAGTACATTCAGATCAATATAACATGCCACACCTTGTACATGCAGATATATAACATTCCACACTTGGCGTAGAGAATAAAATCAGTTATTATAGAACTGTAGCATGGATTTACTTCAGTTTTCAAACACAATTCATAAAATATACTGTATAAAATAATCGCACATTACATTTTGTGTATAAGTTCTCGTTCGTTAGGTTAAAAATACATGTATACAGCTGTGTTTATAAGGGCTAAAAATAACTCTGATTTGTAATATTTACGCACTTGTATAAACCGACGTGATTTAACGTCATCAGAGTCAAAAAGTGCATAAATATCCTTTTCTATTACAAATTACTGCTCCAGTGTCAGCTAATTGCTTACAGAGAGAACAATGAAATCGCTACATAATTAACCGTTTTGATGAAAGAAAACAAAATATCTTCGTGGTCTTATGAATTGACGCAGCGACGGGGGAGATAATTGTTTAATTTACTCTACGGAGAGAGTTTTTGCTCGGCAGAGTTATCTCGCTTCATTATATGTGCAATTGCCTCAAACATATTATTACAGGAATTGATTATTTATTCAGATTTTAACATTTTTTAGTACGTTCAACCTATTAAATTGAAGAATTTGTAACCATTTCATTAATCAGAATCAGTAACAAAAATTTAATATATTATTTCAGAATCATTATTTTTTTTTTATTTTTATAATTTACTCAGACGTTCTACGATAACGCTCTATGACTGTATATACAGATTAATATTTAGTGATTATTGTCTTAGATCCAACAGGTGTCCAGTCTGGTCAGTAAGCTTAAAAATGTATCCTTGATAATAGCGGATTATGTACACATAGATAAACGGGATTAATTGGCTCAGATACAATTAACCACCCAGGTGGAGCTTGAGGACTGAATGAATATAATATATATCCTTGCTGGGCCTGGCTAGACTTTGAAAGATCTACTTGATAGCTGCCATCAATTACGTCACATACTAGACTGACTGCGATTGTTGATGTTATATTAACAATACCAGGTGAGATATGGCGGCCTCCACCATGTGGATCATTATTATATTTAAGAATGGTTGGTGGCGGGATTAATTTTCTCCATGAATCACATATTCTTTTAAAGTGTTCATCAATAAGATCATTAATATTTTTCTTTAGCTCATCAGAGTTAAATCCTGGAATTATAAATGTTGACAGCTGTTCTTCTGTAATTCCATAAAATTTGAGAAATACTGTTTTAAATGCATGATTAAGTGGAACACGCTGAATTGGATCGTTTTCATTAACTATATAATTTGTCATATATTTATCTGTTGATGGATTTATTAAACATTTTTCTCTGTCAACAATAACCTTATTCATAAATTCTAAGTCTGATGCAACTTGATTCAAATGTTGTATCGTTTCAATTATCTGATTTTTTTAAAATCATCCTTGTAGGAAATGTTAATGCTGGAAAATAAATTTCGTAGATCATTAAGTACACGTTCATGCTCAGATTTAATCAGACTAGAGTATGATTTAATTAATTCAACATCAATTGTTACTATTCTACCTTTTTTACCATCAATTACATCCAAAAAATAGGTTTCAAATTTATTAATATGTCTTTCTTCTCTTGTCCATGGATATTCATTTTTTCTATATTCTGGTAGTTTTATAAATATTTTTTTAACTGTATCGAAATCAGATCGTTGTGGTTCTGATGGACCTTTATAAACCGTTGTAACTTCAGGCCAACCTAATACTGATCTAATCGAAGACTGATAAATATCTACAGAATAATCAGGAGAATTTATTTCAATCGCTGCTGATAATGTTGGTTCGTAAGCAGTAAGTGCTATTTTTGATTCTTTACCTGTTATAGATTTAATTCTGCGTCGAAACTCATCATTGATTTGTTCTATTTGATAACTGCCCGTTGGAATGCTAACTACTTGCCAGTCAGGAGTTCCATCAGGTTTATTCTTATTTGCAAATGCTAATGAATTATTCGGTTGTAGTCCACCGAATGGTTTTGATCTAATATTTGGCCAACTATAATAAACCCGTAATTGTGCTAATGCTATTTCTTTTGCTGGAATTGCGGTTGGAAAGTTAATGCTAAACTCAGGATTGGTCGAACTTAATGATATCATTGTAGTTTTTGACGGTGCTATATTAGTGACGATCTGTTGTAGTAATTCTCTTGACTCAGTCAAGGACGTTGACATTATTATTATTGTTATTATTATTTTAAATCGGGAATTTTTGATCCTCCACTTTTTCGCCTTGGCTATTGTCAAGGAATACTTCATCGTAGGTTTTCATTATCGTTGCGAACTCCTCATCGGATATTTTACCATCGCTGAGGTACGACGAAAGATACGACGATAGTTTAGAATAAGCTGTTGTTGGTCTATGTAATTTTATTATATACTCGTGTAATTTATCATTTGTACATGTAGCTATCTTTTTAGCGATAATACTGAGAATGCCTGCTATAGTCGTTGAAGTTTAAACGACAATTGTTACAACTGCAGGCGCTGTCATTGTTATTGTTGATAATAATAATCCGGCTCCAGCAATAATAGCAGAAACTGAGTAAACAATTATATCAATGACAACCATACGTCTGCGATATTTTTTTACTTTTACTGTATAATCGTCGATGATATTTTTTAATTCAATCTGACATTCACATGCTTGATTATATCTGTGACGTTGAACGTCGATGTGGGACTGGGGTCCCTGGGTTTGATTCATTATACTATGACGTTGTCATTTAATTAGGTAATTAATTAAGGAGTTTCAGCTACGAATTCCAGACACCACCAGTAACGTCTCGGGGGCATTTCCGTTGATGTCAACGTAAATGTTTCTTTGGTGTTCTTATTTAGCATCACCAGTAGAGGATTATGATATACATTTGGTGATGATGAAGTGGCCGCAGTAATTTCCAAACCATACATGGACAGTCTGTATAACCCAGTTACTTCTGCGGTATGTTCGAGACTGTTATCGCGTGGTGTCCATGTTGATGATCCTGATGCTACTGTGTACACGATATTGTTAATTTGTTTGTGTGTAATTTTAATCAGATTAGTTTTACTAACAATATTAGGGATTCCACTGACAATATCATTGAGTTTCGTGTTAACGTCGGAGAGTTTTATGTCAACAGTTGGTGGACTTCCAAAAAATTCATTAGTGGTTCTGTTCAAGTTTCTGCGAATATTCATAAACAGTTGTACATGATTAAAAAATTCAGTTCTAAATGCGGTAATTCCATCATTGATTGTTGTTAACGAAGTTGTTACTGGAATTTCCTTATCATCGACGTATTTTTCCGTTGCAGCATCAAAATCTAATTCTGGTGTTCTTAGATTATTAATACCATTATTATTCATGTTGAGAAATGCATGCATTATACCACCGTTGGCTAATACGTACTTAGATTCTTGATCGTCGACGTATTTTTTTGTTACGGCGTCCGTATCTGCGGTTGGGTTTCCAAAGTCTATAATTTTATTTCGATTCATGATAATGGTAGCCGTGAATGAATCACCAGCTTTCTTGATATAATCGTTAACTGCCTTACCGGAATCTTGTATTTTACCTTGATCAGTAAAAGTAACGATATTATTAACAACCGCGGTAGGAATTTGTATGAGTATATCTGGCAGTCGTATATTACTTGTCTTTAATCGTCCTTGTTTATCCTGAAAAACAACGACTTCATTTTTGATCCACACTTGTAATGTTTAATAAATCATCGATTTCATTTCTGAGCTGGTCAAAAGTTGCATATTTAGATAAATCACCTTGCTGATGAGCTTTACCGCGAGAAGATCTTCCGTAAATATCTACCATTATATTTATTAATGTCTGTTTTAATGTGACAACGTAGTATAATCGTGTACAGCTTTATGAGGTGGTTTTATTGATTTTGATATAGCATCAAGTACAGCGAGTACTTCGCGACCACATATTGGCGGATCAGTTAATTTTTGTGTTGGTAATGTTGAATACCAGATTGGAATACTTTGCATGCTGCTAACATATTCTAAAAATTCTTTTGGTGGTGCTAGTCCATATGAATCAAAATAAATAATTCCACCTGGATCAATTGCATATGCAACCCAATGAGTGCCACGACCAGAGTTTTTATCGAGATTAGTAATACCAGTTTCAATATTGTTTGGGTTTTTTTGGTAATTGATCACGCATAAAAACACCTCTGAAGTTTTTTATTTTTAATTTTTTACCAGCATCAAGTAAATCAAAATTGGACATGGGCAGAATCAATGAACTGTCCCGGGAAGTCTTAGACCCTTTCCGTACCACGAATACGGGGTCCCTGGCAATCTTAGACCCCTTCCCTTTTTTTTGGAGGTTTTTATTCCCTGGCCCGTTGCTTTCTTTAATGCAATTCCAGCAGCGGTTCCAACAGCGCCTAATGCAGCTGGTTTTGCAACGGCTGGGGCTGCAGCGGCTATTAATGCTGGTATAGCCGCAAGAAGTGGAAATATACCACCAGATTTAACAATATCTTTGATGGCGCCCGCAGAAAGATTAAGTTTTATACCTTTATTTGATTTTTTGGCTTCATTCAAGTTTCTGAACTGACGCTCGGTCAACGATAATTTATTTGCACCACTCATTTGTTCTTTTTTTAGCGATATTTTTATTCCACAGTTATTTTTTGATGCTGATTGTAGTGTTTTAATCTGACCAGGAGTCAGACTGACACTAACGTAATTATATGACATTATAATATTATGAGCGATCTAATTACATGTTTTCTACTAGAGCATCAACAACTCTCATTCGTCCACCAACACCTTCAAGTAACATTGATTTCTCTGAGAGTATGACAGCAATTGCCCTATAATTAGCAATAGCTCCTATTGTCACACGAGCTCGAAAATGTATATCAACTACTGATTGTCAAGTTAAATCTAAATGTTCGAGTGAAAAGTAATATATTGGATACAACGTTGTAAAATCTAGCTGTGATATTTGTAAACCAGAATCAATGTTTTGATCACGCCCCATGAATGTCATTAATCGATGATACGCACGTGCTACATGATTTTGCTCAAAATTTAATAAAATATCCTCAGCTGGTTCATGATGTCCATTTATCCTCAGTGAAACCTCAGAAACACCAAGATCGTCAAATACCATTATACTGCGATTTTGACTGTTTACTCGTGCAGCATCTTGTAATGCAATAAATATATGCCTTGGTACGTCTATTCCTTGCTGAGAAGCTATCTGCCATGTGAATAAACCGTTAATTGTGCTTTGAATACTATCTGTGGTCACTGTCAACCATGATAACATTGATTTACCACCTTGACTCATAAAAGATAGTAAACGTTCTTCTTCGGGTATTGTTGGAGTTATTACCGGCATCCACAATGAAAGCTTCATAAGAATTACTTTACCACCATCACCAGCGGATCGCCATATTGCATCATCATCTGCAGCCTTTCGTACGAGTACAACTGTATGCTTGGCTGCGAAAATGACTTTTCTGACATTTCTACAAAATCCAAAGATATGTGAAAGTGGAATTGCACATGAAAATGCACTTCTATTACCCTTTAACATTACTCGACGAGCAGCAGGAAGGGTGAACCCTACAACTTTGCAGAGACTTTATTTATAAAAAATAAAGGTTCCTACAGGGGCTGAAAAAAAAAGGTCAATAACATAAACCGAAGCCTATAACCTTATTATTTCCATACAGTTTAGGTTTCTCATTTCCGTTACTTTTTGTTGACGTATTTTTTTTTTAGATTTTTATGCGATTCGTTTACTCGCGGGTCACTCAATTTTTGTCGTTCACCCTTCCTGCTGCTGTAATTAAATCATCATTGTTATATCAATAATGAGTATTGGAGAACCACACTCAGCTAAATTAGCTCGAGAGCGACTAGAGGCAATTAAAAAATATCTACCTGTTCGTGATTCTGTTAAGCAACAACTACAATCGCGTCAGGAGTATCAGGTGGAATTTACAGAAGGTGCAGAACAATTATTTAAACCGATTGTCGAACCAACGAAGAAAATTGTTACAGCAACCGAAGCAACACAACGAGCTCTTGCAACATTGCCTGTTGATATTGCTGGTCGTATTCAAGCAGCTCAACCACCACCACAAGCACCACAACCACCACCACAACCACCAAGAACCAGAACTAATATAATAGATAAATTTACGCCTGAAGGTATTGCTGCTATCAGGGATCCAAAACAATTATTTGATATTGCCGCGTTTGGATATTATGAAAGAAAAAAATATGTAAAACCAGAACATGTGAAATCATTAAGCTCTGCCAATTGGATCAGGGATATATATCGTATTTCTACTCGTATTCCAGAAATCAGATCTAATGAAGATATTAGAAATTTTAACAGATTTGATGAGGTTGTAAATAGATATATAGAAGAGGCTGAACAAAGTAAACGATTATCACAACCACCACAATTTGAATTATCACCACTATCATCACCGCAGCTTAAATTACCATCACTACAACAACCACTACCACGACTGCAACCACTACTACAACAACACAAGATACTACAACGACAACAAGAGATACAACGATAACAACAACAACGACGAGAACAACAACAACAACGACAAAAAGCACCAAAACCATTTGAGCAATCACTTCGTGATTATCCAGAATCACCAAAAACATCATCACCACAACGAGCACAACAACTACAACAAGAGCTACAACAACGAGAACAAGAACGACGAGAAACAATGAGACGATTGAGATCACCACGACAAACTGAGGAAGAATTTCAAGACGCTCCCGGTGCAACTGGAAGTGGTTTAGGAAGTGGCTTTATTACTTGTCCCAATAACGTTCTTGCTGATGTCGATCGACTAGAAATCCTCATTGGAGGAAAACGAGCTGGTAATAATTCATCAGAAATCATTAATGAAGCAGCTGATATTTGTAAACGATTATTTACAGGCGGTATCATGGATATTAATGTATATCGGTCCCTCATTAACGAAATCGCCGATGACTACCACAGTGATTAGATACAATTAGTGATAAAGTCATTTAATAACAAAATGATCGTGCATGGTACTCAACGTGGACCTACCATGGTCAGGGTAATAAACTCTCGATTACCAGTATACAAAACGACCTACGGAGATGGACTAGGTGATGTTGTTCAGGGTCTGTTTAGAAGAATAGCCCCAAAAGCAATACCGATTGCAAAGCAACTAGGAATGAAAGCTATTGATGTTGTTCGTGAAAAAGGTATAAGCGCTGTTGGTAATATTGCTAGCAAAGCATTCTCAGCAATCAAAGATAGACTATCAAGATTAATACGCAGACCACAACCCGTCCGACCTCAACCTGTGAAATTGGCTAGCACTGAAGTGATGCCCGCAAGTGTAAGTAAAATAATAAATCAAGCCGCTAATCAAAAACTAGCGGAGTTGGCTGATGTCCCGATGTCGGACAACGAAAAAAATATAACCTCTAGTCTGATAGCAGGAAGTGGTCTCTCTTCCCGAAGTGGTCTTCGTGTTAGGCGAAGACGATAATAATAAAGATGTTTAAGCGCATATCTGGCCCCGCGTTTGACATGGACGCACCAGTTCTCAAAGATGAGTCTGTGCGTGATTATCAGTATTATTCTTATGACGCACGAATGCCAAATCAGCGTGGACGAATTGAACTACAGGTTCAGGATACAAGTAGATATTTCTTACCCGCTGAGGCATTTATTGAAGTAGAAGGTGAAATTTTAAATAACGCTGTTCCTGCAGCACCAGTAACATATGAAGCTGATGTTAGGGTTGGTTTTGTTAATAATGGTATTATGGCGTTATTTGACAGCGCTACGTACATGATTGACGGAAAAAATATTGAATCTATTCAGAAAGACGTTGATGTTGCTATAACAATATTGGGTTTAGCAAGATACAGCGACGATTATTCAAGATCGGCTGGCCCGTCAATGATGTTTGCAAAGGATACAACTGATTCTCCTGACAATAGACAATATGATATAAGACGACCAAGAGACTTCGCCGGCGCCGCTGACGCTGATGTAAATCCGGTGGTTCATGGTGCTAATCTAAATTTCAACTTAGGATTTGCAGGACGTCGAGCAATGTTAAAAGGTGATAGGAGAGCATTTTCATGTGCGATTCCACTGTCACATATCTTTGGATTCTGTAGAAATGTCAGAAAAGTCATTTTCGGAGCTAAGCACACAGTTGTACTTGTACGAAAAAGCACTGATAATGATGCAATCTGGCGACCTGGTGCAGTTGATCCTGGTATAGTATTATTAACAAAACTTTCCCTGTGAATGCCAGTGATGACTCCGTCAATATCTGAAGAAGACCGGTTGCTATCTTTTATGAGTCAAGGTGGTAAATCAACGTTGTCATGGTTGACTATGACCACAGATGCTGTAGATGGCGCTGTTAATGGTTTATTTACATGGCAAATAGCGTCACAGCAAGGTGTTTCTGCACCAAGACATATATTTATTGCGTTTCAAAATACTGCACGAGTAAACGATCAAGACGAAAGTATACTGATATTTGATAAACTCGGTGTTTCTGAAGTTTCATTAAGGATAAATGGACATCAAGAACCATCTGAGGATATATTACTGAATTTCGATCAAAATCATGTAGCACGTGCATATCATCGTCTTATGTCGTTTATGGGGCGTGATCAGAATATTGATACTGGTTTACAAATATCACAGTTAGATTTTACAACGCTGAATCCGATTTATTACTTTTCACTAGAACATTTAGATTTAACCAGACAATCAGTAGTTGATATTCATTTTCGAGCTCGTTGGAGCTATTCCTAATTATTGAGCAATCGCAGTTATACTCAGCGATAAATCAATGTTACTCGAAGGTGTTGGTGGACGAATGAGAGTTATTGATGCTCTAGTAGAAAACATGTAATTAGATCGCTCATAATATTATAAATGTCATATCATCGCGTTAGTGTGAGTCTGACTCCTGGTCAGATTAAAAAGCTACAATCAGCATCAAAAAATAACTGTGGAATAAAAATATCGCTAAAGCGAGAACAGATGACCGGTGCAAATAAACTATCGTTGACCGAGCGTCAGTTCAAAAACTTCAATGAAGCTAAAAAATCAAATAAAGGCATAAAACTTAATCTTTCTGCGGGCGCCATCAAAGATATTGCTAAGACGGGTGGTATATTTCCACTTCTCGCAGCTATACCAGCATTAATAGCAGCTGCAGCCCCAGCTGTTGCAAAAGCAGCTGCATTAGGTGCTGTTGGAACAGCTGCTGGAATGGCGTTAAAGAAAGCAACCGGACAAGGAATCAAAAAAAAGGGAAAAGGTCTAAGACTACCAGGAACCCCGTATTCGTGGTACGGAAAGGGTCTAAGATTACCAGGGACCCCGTATTCGTGGTACGGAAAGGGTCTAAGACTTCCCGGGACAGTTTACTAATATCACCCATGTCCAATTTTGATTTACTTAATGCTGCTAAGCAATTAAAAATAAAAAACTTCAGAGGTGTTTTTATGCGCGATCAATTGCCAAAAAAACCAAACAATATTGAAACCGGTATCATTAATCTCGATAAAAACTCTGGTCCAGGCACGCACTGGGTCGGATATGCAATTGATCCACGTGGAATTATTTATTTCGATTCGTATGGATTAGCACCACCAAAAGAATTTTTAGAGTACGTTACCGGCGATAAAAGTATTCCAATCTGGTATTCAACGCTACCAACACAAAAAATAACTGATCCCCCAATATGCGGTCGTGAAACCCTCGCTGTGCTTGATGCTGTATCAAAATCAACAGCGCCACCTCATAATGTCGTGCACGCGTTCACTACACTACGTCATCACACTTAAACAGACATCAGTAAATATAATGGTAGATATTTATGGAAGACCCTCAGGTAGAGCTCAGAAGGTCGATTTATCTAAATATGCAACTCTTGATCAGCTCAGAAATGAAATCCATGATTTATTAAATATCACAAGTGTGGATCAAAATGAAGTCGTCGTTTTTCAGGACAAACAAGGACGATTAAAAACGAGTAACATACAACTACCAGATGTACTTGTACGAATTCCCAACGCGGTTGTTAATAATATCGTTACTTTTACTGATCAAGGTAAAATACAGGATTCCGGTAAATCGATTAACGACTATGTTAAGAAAACTGGTGATGTATTTACCGGTGACATTATTATGTCAGGAAGAAAAATTACATATCTTATGAACCCAACCTCGGATACAGACGCAGCAACAAAAAAATACGTCGATGATCAAGAATCCAAGTACGTGTCAGTGCGCGGTGGTATAATGCGTGCATTTCTCGACATGAATAATAATGGTATTAATAATCTCAGAACACCAGAAACAGATTTTGACGCTGCAACGAAGAAATACGTCGACGATAAGGAAATTCCAATAACGACTTCGTTAATGACAATCAATGGTGGAATTGCTGCATTTAGAACTGATTTTACCAATCACGTGCAAACGTTTCTGAATTTCCGTAGAAATATAAACAGATCTATTAATGACTTTTTTGGAAATCCACCAGTCGTTGACATAAAACTTACCGACATTAACATGAAAATCAACGATATTGTTAGTGGAATTCCTAATATCATTGAAAAAACGAATCTTATTAAAATTCCTCACAAGCAGATCTTCAACGTAGTATACACAGTAGCATCAGGATTATGAGTATGGACACTGCAAGATAATAATCTCAAACACACCGCAGAAGTCACTGGTGTATACAGACTGTCCGTATTTAGTAATGCAAAATTCAGTATATTTACTACATTTCCATGGCGTTATTCAAACGATACTTTTTCTGGAGTTGTATCCGTTATAATAAATAAAGATGCGGAAGAAACATTTCTGCTGGAGGCATCTGATAAAAATTTAACCAGAGCACTATACTGGTGGTGCTTCGAATTTGTATGCGAAACTCCTCAATTAGTTATCTAGATAAATATAATGAATCAAGAGTCATTTATCGACGTTCAACGTCACAGATACGCTCAAGTATGTGAGTGTCAAACTAAACTAAAAAATATCATTGACGATTACACGATAAAGGTAAAAAAATATCGGCGACGTATGGTTGTTATTGATATAATGGTATACTCGGTTTCTGCTGTTATTGCTGGAACTGGATTATTACTATCAACAATAACGATGACAGCGCCTGCAGTTGTAACAATTATAGTTTCAACGGCAACAACATGCGCAGGTATTTTCAGTATTATCGCTAAGAAAATATCTACGTGTACAAATGATAAACTAAACGAGTACATAATGAAATTGCACACAGCAACATCATCTTATTCTAAACTATCATCGTATCTTTCGGCGTACCTCAGCGATGGTAAAATATCCGATGAGGAGTTCGCAACGATGATGGAAACTTATCATGAGGCATTCAAAGTGGATTCTAATGATAAAGTGGAGGGTTGAATTTCCGCTCTATTAAAATAATAATAATAATAATAATAATAATAATAATAATAATAATAATAATAATGACAGACAGGGAATTACTTCAGCAGATCGTAGCTAATACAACGCCGTCAAAAACTACTATGATATCATTAAGTTCAACCAATCCTGAATTTAGCGTTAATTTTCCAACTGCAATTCCAGCAAAGGAAATTGCATTAGCGCAGCTTCGAGTTTATCATAGCTGGCCTAATATTAGGTCAAAACCATCTGGTGGACAACAACCAAATAATTCACTGGTATTTGCGAATAAGAATAAACCTGATGGAACTCCTGATTGGCAAGTAGTTAGTATTACAACTGGCAGTTATCAAATAGACCAGATTAATGATGAGTTCCAACGCAGAATTAAATCTATCACAGGGAAAGAATCTAAAATAGCGATCACTGTTTACGAACCAACACTATCAGCGGTTATTGAAATAAATTCTCCTGATTACCTCGTAGATATTTATCAAAGTTCGATTAGATATGTATTAGGATGGCCTGAAGTCACACCTATTTATAATGGAGTTTCAGAACCAATTAAAAATGAGTTTAAAACGAATGAAGAAAAATTCATTAAAGATCCAGAATATCGAAAAAAACAATCATGGAGATATATGTATTTTGGATTTCCAAACGACGATAGATATTACTTTACCGATTTTGACGGTAAAAGGATCCCCAAGATAACTAGATCAACATTTGATATTATCCTGACGCCGGGGGGTGGGGGGGGGGTGGGGGGGTGGGTATCGATATATTGTTGATGAAAAATTTTTTAAAGAATTTTTAGATATTCTTAAACCTGAATACGATAAAACGTTTAATGATTTAAGAAATTTACTTATTTCATTATCACAACATTACAACGATAACGTAAAGCAGCAAATAATCGAGTCAATAAAACACTTAAATAGTATCTTATTCGATTTATACATCGCTAATCGAAGTATTATAAACGCTGCGACAGTATTCAATGGAAAATCTTACACAGATCTAGAACGTAAGCAATTATTTCTTGATCATTATAAAATAACAGAAAAAGATTTGCAAACATTTATTATACCAGATTTAAACAACGCTGAAATGAAAAAAATCACTTGATGATCTTATTGAAGAATATTATCCCGGAGTAATTGAATCATGGAGAAAAATAGCCCCACCACCGGCTATACTAAAACATAATAACAACCCTTTTAGTGCCGGACGTCATATATCGCCAGGCATTGTAAATATAACATCAGTCAATCTTATTTGCGACATTGTGGACGGTAGTTTTCAGATAGATCTTTCAAAGTCTAACCAGGCCCAGCAAGGGTACATATTATACAGTTTCGGTCCATTAGCCCCCCTCCCCCCCAGGCTGGTTAATTGTATCAGAGCCAATTAACCCCGTGTACCTGCGAGTTCATAATCCGTTATTATCAAGGAAACACTTCAAACTTACAGACCAGAACAATCGCATCTTGGACACAAGAAATGAAGAACTAAATATAAATCTGTATGTGAGATCATAATGCGTTTTTATCACAATGCGTCATCGTAGAACAAAAAAAAATATCGGGTCAGAATAGTTGTTTGTTATTCTGATAGAATAGTTATTGTTTCATTCTGATGCTTGTTTGCAGAAAGTGCGATTTCTCATATATCACAAAACACAGACATAATAGTTATTTTATTCAATCTGATGCCTATCAAAGATAGAATAACATTTTTTTCACGAGGCAGAATATAAATAAATAAATAAATTTTTCAGTTTTGCCAGGGGTTTTGTTTAGCCATTATCACACTGATTACACTTTCACTTTCATCATTACTTTCACTTTCACTTTCATTATCACAATACTCTCTTAACTGTCTTATACGAAAGTTTGTAATCTTTTTCTGTTCGTATTCATGCGATAATTCTAGCTTAATTTTGTCAATAACTTGAGAGAGAGGTACAAACAGCTTTACCTGATTATCTGTAACTGTTGCCAGCGATTTTAACATTTGTCCTTGTATAAATTTCATGAACTTGTAATCAGAATTTAACGTATATCTATTTTCTAACTTTCGTTGTTGTAATGATTCAAAATCACACATAATTTTTCAGGATTAAGATTATCAGATATATTTATACCGTTATGTTGTAAATTTTTAATCGCATTAATAACAGCATTGATATTTTCAGAATTCATTATATAATAAATGTTTATTTAATATAAAAATAAACAGAGGGATCACATTCGATCTACCATTCCACGGGTTATATCAGATAAACCTAATGAGGTTCCAAGAATCTTCTATTAGACATTACCCCCAGGAGAGTTCCTAAATATCCGTAACCGAAACCTTAGAAACTCAGAGGGCTGAAGGTCTTTGTGACCTGGAACCTAATGAGGTTTATTTTTAGTCTAACGATGTGTCTTTGGGAATGGCCCTTGTGTGGGGTACCCCTTTAGTGAAGTCACAAGGTCACGATCTCACATGATCCCTCTGTCTATTTTTGATGATGATGAGATGATATGATGAAAAGGCCTTTTCTTCGCGTCAGTACACCAACCCATAATGATCAACCAATGGGTGATTCAAAACTGAATCCACCATGTGTTGACATGGTGGGCTGCTGTACTCAAACGAAGAAGGGGCGGCCAAGGCCCCCAATAAAATACAAATTTTGGCATAATATCGCCTTCGCAGACAATTTGTCTTCCACGAGTTTCGAACCACGGACCTCGAGCACCAGAGTTTTACGTGTTAGCAATCGGCCATCGGACGCATTTACGTGTATATGACAAAATATTTATTACATAGTTAACTTACTGAAATCAGGATTTACTATAGCGTATTGAGGATTTCTTAATAAAATCTGATTTTATTGTGAATTTCTTAATGAATTTATTGTAAAACATGAATTTATTTCAGTTTCCAAATGCTTGAAACTGTATTACATAAAAGCCGCAGCTAGAAAGTCTGTGTTGCCAAGGATACTGAAATAATCGATAAGCTGGACTAACGCATTGTCGTTCATTTCTATAAATAATCCGTTATACATAAGAACACAGAATGCAGGATATTCTACTGAAAACATAAACAAGGATCCCTTATCAGTGAGATCTGAGAGCTGTGTGTGCTATGATTTAACGTAGATTTACAATCGGTGTAATGTCTGCAATAATAGTGATATCTAGCACTTGGTATTATGCCACAGACATGAGATTTTACACTGCACAATGAAATCAGTGAAAATCAGTCAGATTTTGACAAATTATGAGGGTGAAAACCCCAGGAGGGTTAACAGGAATTAACATTACGTTTTTGATTTATCGATCAAATACTAGTTTTTTCCGGTTTTTTTATCATAATTCGCTAGCAAAATGATCATAAAAATCTACACAATACGAGCAAAAGAACTGGAAAAAAACCAGTATTTGATCAACAAATTTAAAACCTAATGTTAATTTCCGTTAACCTTCCTGGGGTTTTCACCCTCAGAATTTGTCAAAATCTCGCTGATTTTCACTGATTTTTGGTCATTTTTCATGCAAAAAACGAGATTTTCGAACAAAAAACGAGGTTTTCGAACAAAATCAACGAAATAAAAAAAACCACTAAATAAAAATTATATTTATTTGCAATACTGTTGAGATCCAAATTCACTGAAATGTTTTTACAAAGTATGGACAATCAGGATATAGCTTTTGACCATTGGTATAAGTACGAAAACTACGATATTTATCATTATGCTTGACGGAGTTATCTCGCTTAATCATTTGGTAACATTAAAAATACGGTAGACTAAATGTATTGAAACCTAATTTTTTGCAAAAATCTTTTGGAAAAGGCAGATTTCTGTATATTTTCTGCCACGTGTTGTACCGATTGTGGTACTATGTCAAAGTATTTACTAGCAGAATTAATTGATCTAAACACAATTTCTTCACCATCTGCATTTACGGATTTAATAGCTCTCTTTCCGAATAATTTACACCTTCCTGTGTTTCCGGATTTACAATTTTGACTCTGTGTAGTAACTCGTAAATTGGAAATCGAATTATCAAGCTTATCACCACTGATGTGATCAACTACATATCCATCTTTGATTAGTCCAAAATAACACTCGTAGGTAAATATATGTGATAAATATCTTTTTTTCTTGCCATTAGTAGTAAATCTAAGATAACCAGTATTATCAATACTACTGACTGGTTTTTTTAATCGACAGTTTCTAATCACACCTTCTCGAGATGCTTCATAATTGGTGATGATTGGGTGCTTCACAAATTCATTTTGCTCCATTTATATATAATATTTATTTGTCTAAATCATTGTTTTTTGAAAATCTAGCCAGATAATCTTCTTCGGTTTTTATAGGAGAGTCAGTGTTATATTTTTTATCGTAATATCGTTTCAGCTCTCTGTACTTTTTACCACCGCATTGCGCACACAGTTGAGTTTTTCCTCTGACTCCAGCACTACACACCACACACGGTTTTGGTCCTAAACTCCCGTTCCTGACGCATTGCATATGATAACTACAGTATTCATTCACGCATGATCTGTTACACGGAGATTTATAACCGATTTTTAACCAGTTGCAATGATTTGGTTGAATCATATACAAAAGATTAACGTTCAATTAAATATATATTTTGCCCTAATTATAATATGGAAGAATTATCCGTGATTGAACCCTACGCAACCAGATTCGATCTTGACAGACTACCCGAGTATAAATTTAGTATTTCGATGCAAGATCTAGCTTTAACTAATAAAGATGTAACTAAACGTATCCGTGAGGCCAAGAAGGAATTTCGTGACGATGGTGCAGTTCATGCATGGTCAACATTCAGAGTTGGAAATGTTTCTAATACGATGAATGACAAACGAGGAAGAGTAATCATTAACCACCTTGATAATCAAAAAATATTTTATTTTAATAAAATTTATTGTAAATACAGAAGAAGATATTTGGATTATTCGTGACAAGCGCGATCCCGTCCGCGTGCAGTCAGGAAATAATATTTTCTTAAGTAATAAATCCAAACCAGGAATACTAACTGGTATAGATAAACCGTATTATGAGCGATCGTACCCTGTAACTGCGGTTGTCTATGGAATATTTCCGCTGAATAATAAACCTAATGTTGGGATCTCAAACCGATGAGATTGTCAAGGATAAACTGCGTAGCTGAGCGAGTTACAGAACACTTTACAAACGCGATACGTGGTAATGGTTTAACGGATTTAAGACGTAAAAAAATAAATGCATGGGCAGAGTCGGTTAAAGATACCGGAGCGTCTATCAAAGATGTTGCTGAGCTAGAGAAGAAATTAAGATTTCCAATAGCAGTAAAAACATTAACCGGAGAGATTTTGTACAAACCGAAATATATAAAAAATGGAGCTCCGATAGATATTATTGATCATAACGCGCACGCATGGACTGCTGCAGTAACAATATTTCCACGAGATAGAAAGTTAAATTTTATGACGGTGATATCTTTGATTTTATTAAAAATATTAGTAAAACCGATCCTGTTTCTGTTTGGTTATTTCAGAGTTCGGAATATGATCATTACGATCAATTTGTACGACCTAACGGTGATATTTATCGTACAGAATCTCTCCATGAGGAAATGGAACATCTTGCACTGAAATATACCTCTGATGATGTCATAGTTAGACAATTACTGAATAACTGTTTTACTGTTCCGTCAGTCGCTGCTCATTTCGCTCAGGAGAAAAATTCATGGAAAACGACACGATCGGAATTTCTTGAAGATGTCAAGAAAAGTTGTATAGAATATGGGCACGGTGGATTATGGAACACCAAATACAATTATAGTGATGTTATCTCGGTTGATATGGTAGCATGTTATCCTGGGAGTTTTCTTGGATATGGAGCATGTTCTAAATACTTTAAGAGATTCGGACATCCTACACATGAGATGACCAGGGTTGCAATAAACGGACCCTTACCAGATTTTGACTTAACAGGATTTGCTCACGTAGAATCATTCGAGTTTAGAGAAGATCTCCATGCGATTACTTATATTTGGTTCGGTAGACATTTTTCAGAAAAATGTTGGGTTCCGATAGTACTATTGCGATATATGCTTGATGCTAGATTTTTAATATCGTTGAGAGTAACTGAAGCGATTATATCGTATAGTTCACAGAAGCAAGTTTGGTTACCAGAACCGGACAGATTTAATATCGATGATGCCAGGAATGAACATGATGAAAAACTTGCAAAAGATCTTGGTAGAAAGATAATCGGTAAGTTCACTCAAGGTGGTTCATACGATTATAAACGGCATTGTACAAGATTGATTATGGACGATGCTGAACTAGATTTTATAATCGCTGATACAACGGAGAAAAACACATTTATAAACCGATGTAATGCTTATTTATCAGATGGAACAAAACTAGGTACCATTGTGAGCTATCTTGATGGCGACTCACCACAATTTACTCATTTAAGATCTTCGATGTTAGCTTATGTTTCGATAAATCTATTGTCGATGATAAATAGATTTCCTCGTTACGCTGTTAGAGTTGCTACGGATTCATTTTATATACACAAAAAATATAAGGATTTATTAAAACTCGGTAATGGTGAATGGGGGGTATGGAGGATAAAACAAGAAAATATACTTAGTTATTCTGAATCTGCCGATGTTGAAATCAAGGAAATATATTACAAAAATAATAATCAAATATCAAAGTCATCTGCACCATCTGTGTACGATCCTGTGGCTAGACATAAGACCGTTTATCTTAATGGGTGTGGTGGTTCAGGTAAAACAACTCGTGCGATTAACTTATTTATGAATAATAACTCAGATATAATTGTTTTGACACCTACACATAAACTTGCTAGAGAAATAAAAGAACGAGGAGTAAAATCATGTACATATCATAGTTTCTTTAGATGGTGCGGAGACACGTGGACCCCATCGCGGATGGGTGAAAAATATATACCCAAGTATATTATATGGGACGAGATATGCACGGTGTCGTTAGAAACACTAAAAACATTTCTTGATTGGTTGTTATTGAAGAATACTGCTGTGATTATGTGTGGCGATCATGGTCAACCACCACCCTTTGTTGGACAGTCTCCACATGAATGGTTGAAAACATTTGTAGATTATTACGAAGAAATAAATGATGACCATAGATCCATTGATGAACCGCTAAAAGAACTTAAAAGATTAATCAGACTGCAGCCAGATCAAATACAATGCGAGATACTGCGTAAAGTAATTGCAGAAACTCCTATGAATGAATTTTGGACTTTATGGAGACCTGCTGATTTGATAGTCGCAAGTAGAAAGATAGTTCGTGATGAACTGCAAAAGAAATTATTTACGTTACATAAAGAAAAGTTTCCGGATCTACCCGTACCTTTGTGTTATCGCCCAGCAGATACTCGACGACAAAATATTGAAGTTGAAATACCAGGTGGAGACACTGTCCGAGTACAAAATCTTGTCTTGAATGATATCGTGTTGGTTGCTGTTGATGTTGTTGAGAGCGCGTTGAACATGGATAAATCGCCATGGACGTTAGGATACGCTATAACAATTCACTCGTCGCAGGGATTAACTATAACTGATACTAGAATCTGGATTGTAGATGATCGTATTGAATGGTCGAATTTAGTCTATCTCGCCGTATCTCGAGTCAGGAGAATATCGCAACTGCGTAGGGTTATTGTAGATTATGTAATAACTGAAGAAATCACTAACAATGTCGATATCAATAATAAAATTAGTCAGCTATAAGCAGTTTGACAAAAAAAATAAACGTGACTTTGATCTTGATGCTGAATTTATTATAACACTAAAACAACTACAGAATAATCATTGCGCAAGTTGCAACTGTAATATGTCATGGCAGTGTTTTAATCCAAGACAATTTACCGTAGACAGAATTAATAGTGATCTCGGTCATACACGTGATAATGTGATGCTGACCTGTCTTGAGTGTAATCGACGTCGAGGCTCTGGACGTTTACAAAACTGAGCTTGGTGGTAATTGCGTATCCTCAGGAATTACTTGTAATTGTTCACGTACAAATCCACGTTGAGGGGCTGTAGAATCTAGTCTGTATATTGGAGGTCTACCAGTGGATCTTACCACGCTAGAAATTTTATGTGTAGTCACGCTCCAGATAGGATCGGTTGCTCTTTTTTTACCACCTTCAAGTTCGCCAGGTTCATATAAATATCTTACAGTTACATTACCTAATACTGGTTGAGAGAAAGATTCACGTCGTTGTCCGTAGCCATTTGGTATATATTTTTTTTTGATCGCATTAGAAGGTTTCATGGAAGTTGCACGAGTAATTTCATTATTCAACGCAGCTATCACACTCGGTAATCTTGCAACCCATTCACGAGATCTATCCTTGAGGTCAGTAGATATTTCCTTTGCATATTGGTATCCAAATAACCGCTCAGCAAGTGTTCTATTAAATCGTTCAACGATTGCCTGATCACAATGAATTTCAGTATGTCCTTGTCTGATTTTAACGTTATGTTTCTTCATCAACGATGATACTGCTCCAAGAAATTCTTTACCAGGATCAACTTGTAATAACCATGGCCATCGTAGACCACCACGTTGATAAATGCGCTCAAACGCAGATGCAACTTCAGATGCTGTCTTTGTTGATAATGGCTCCGCTTCTTTGTATCTGCTCGCAACATCAAAGACAGTTAACGCGTATCTATACGTGTATTGACGTCTATGTGTTTTAATGGTATCGTGTGGTAAAAACAAAATATCTGCTTGATGAACTTCATTAGGAACGCTAACATTGAAATGCGCGTACTGAATTCTTTTAGGTGGACTCAGGAAGATTTGCCATATTGTCTGTCGTGCTAACCATGATGCAGCAATATCACGTGAAACTTTTGCTGCTTCGGCGAGTTTACTAATTGCTGCTTTACCTCTCCAATACCCTCTCGGGGAATAATAAACAGATTCAATTATGATAGTTATATAATTTAATTGCCAGCCCCTAGCACTAGTTTACCTTTCATAGCAGTTTTTACTAGAAAACTAGCGAGTTTTTCTCTGAGAGATTTCTTAGGTATAGAATTTAATGCGTGAATCAATTTCACATCTGCGAGATGTCGTTGTTGCATATCATTACTTTTATACGCGACATCATGAACATGACACGCTTGATCAGTTGCGTTTATTGGATACTCTCCTGGTTTTGGTTGATCTCGTTCGTCAAGTCGGATATCAAGTCGAGTTCCTGGACCACAATAATTATATCCGGGTAAATGTTTCTCACCAGGGTATTTAGCCCATGGTAATCCTGGTAATTTTCCTAACGAAGCAGCAATATCCCCACCTGTCTTTGATGAAATAAATTTATATTTCTTGGTACCACATTTCACACACTTACCTGTAAGTGCGCGTCTTTTATTTTTTGTTGTTATTGTCGTTAATTCAGCAGTGGGTGTAGGTGCTCTGCATCGAACACAATATAGACTCATATTATTTATTATATGGATATAATTGACTTTTCTGCGACAAGAAAACAAGAGCCAGTAAAACATCACCCGGCACTACCAAATTCTATCAGAATGATTATAATAGGCCCATCTGGAAGTGGAAAGACGCAATTATTGCTCAGTCTAATAATGAGATGGCTAAAGTGGAATAAATTATATTTAGTAGCACCATCTGTAGATGATCAGCGATGCTATGAAGTACTTAAGGATTTTAATAAAAATGCAAAACTACTGGACAAAGACGGAAATGATATTATTGATTTTATAACCGATATTGATGAAGCTCCATCTGTAGATGACCTAGATGGATTCATTAATAATTTAGTAGTGTATGATGATGTGATGCTGGACAAGCAATCCAATCCAGCTAGAATATTTTCTCGTGGTAGGCATATAAACACGGATGTGATTTATGTTACCCAGAGATATACACAAATTCCAAAAGTAATCAGAGACAACTGCAATATTTTGGTTGTGTTTAATGGCGTAGATAATTATACTCTGCAGAATATTTATTATACTTGGTGTTCAGGCGACATGGACATGATTAAATTTAAAAACTTCTTTTCAAAAGCACAAGCTGTTCCGTTTGGATTTATAACGATAAATCTACATGACCCAAGATCCAGATATCGAATAGGTCTTGATAAAATATTTGGTTAATTACAGCAGCAGGAAGGGTGAACGACAAAAATTGATTGACCCGCGAGTAAACGAATCGCATAAAAATCTGAAAAAAAAAATACGTCAACAAAAAGTAACGGAAATGAGAAACCTAAACTGTATGGAAATAATAAGGTTATAGGCTTCGGTTTATGTTATTGACCTTTTTTTTCAGCCCCTGTAGGAACCTTTATTTTTTATAAATAAAATCTCTGCAAAGTTGTAGGGTTCACCCTTCCTGCTGCTAAAATTGAAAATCAAGGTTAAACTATCTCAGAATGGAGGGAAAAGTTTGTTTTTCTTGTGCTACTGATGCAAGCAAAATCCTAATTCAAAGTAGTGAAGGTATAACATATAAGCTGTTTTGCAATAAAACACTGCTGCAACAAACTTAAACCTGTCACCAATGCAGGCACAGCTAGGTTTCTAGCACTACTTTTTCCTCTATATTATTGTATCATTGATCACTGAGAAATTTCATATGAATACCAAAAGCAACCTGAATTATCTTCTCTTTTTATTGTAGCTCACCAGTGTATAGATGTTGTAACAGATCAGCCAATTTATCTCTTTTTGAATAACGTACATGAATCTGAGAACATTGAGAAGCAAGATTACAAAATTTTTAGACCACTCATATTTTTACATACAGTAACATTGTCCTGAAGAGATAACCCTGGTTGTATGACAGTTTTTTTCTATTTAGGTTTTTTTGGCTAAAAATATTTCCTATGGAATCTTGTTACAGACATCTGTTTAATTTAATTTATAGTATAGTTTTATTTAAGTCATTTGGATTTATGACATTTATATTTGAAATTCTATAATTCAGTGGCTGGCTAGCACTATAGTAAAGTACATACATGTACACTACATTGTAGGAATCTCATTCATAACCAAGGCCAATCACTAAGGTCCAGTCAACAACCAGTTAGGTCAAATACACTGCACATTAATTTGAATGGAGGTCACATAAACATCTCATGAAAGTGGGAGTGCATTACTCTATAGAACCATCATGCAGGGCTTAATTGTTAATTGGTTCAGTCTTTGAGAAAGTCATAACATGACTGTTTGAGTTATTTCAAAATAATATGATTTGATTGCTCGAGAATCTTTTAGTAAATCAGATTCTGTTGATTTGGTGTATATATAGAGACTAAATAATGAGGACATGCACCACATATTCTATTCTTCAGTCTATGCCATATCTGGCATAAAAAGAGTGGGAATAATGTTTGACCCCAGGAGAAGAAAAAACTGAAAAATATTTTAGGTTGCATATTATAATAGCTCCATACCTGTGCTTCCAGTGCAAACAAGTGCAGAATACACCAAGTTATGGTTGATGACTCCAAGGTAAGATATATATATATATATATATATATATATATATATATATATATATGGCAATGCTGACCTGTCACCATCAGCGATTTGGATAGGACTGGAAGCAACCAGGTTATGCTGACATTCTGGCAATTTGAGTTTGATCATTCACTTGAATCTATCAGGAGAATTTTTTTGTCAGTATAACAGAAAGGCTAATTGCATTTCGCATAAATTTTTAAACTCTGTTTCAGAGAGAAAGTGTATCATTTGAATGTCATGTTCTATTTCATTTTGTTTATGTAATTGATTAAGTTGTTATATTTTAGATTCGGAAAATCGTGTTGTTCTATTCTATATCATTGCTCAGGTCTCTGTTATTCCATTAATTAATTTCATGTATTTTTTTATTGTTTGCTTGATCTGGGCAGTAATACCATGGTTGATCACCTCCTAGATAATGATAACCAAATTTCACTCCCACCCTCACACAGATCCTATGCAATTTTATGTTTTTAATATCATAAAATAGAACCTATGCATGTACAAAATTTCAACTAAAAGATAATCACTAAAATTTATGGCCATGAATAAAACTTACAAATATTATAGATATACATAACAACTGCTACATGTATGTTTCACTTTTATGTGCTTATTTTTATTAACCTTTGAAAAACATTTTTTTTCACATATAGCAAGATATCCAATAAAGAACCTCAAAGAACCATCACCTTTTTCTTCTTCATGAATATACTTATCTGTACTTCCATCCATCCTGCCTATTCCATTCTTTTGTATGTCTCTCTGTTAGTACAACAGTGTGTCTCCTCCTGATTAAAGATACAGACATTACACCTTGGAATATGATGGCCTGGGCATGGGTGCCCGCTTGATTTTTTGCAGGGGGGGGTCAGGACTTTGTGCAGGGGGGGCAGTCAGTCATGGCCGGAAGAGTTAGTATAAGAAGCAGTCTGAAACTAAAGCTAATATTTATTAAGCGTTTTGAACAGAATCTTGTGACATATTTTCAGCTTCATTGCATGATTAAACTTGTCGGAATTTATATATATATATTTGCTTTATGATTTCCAGGGGGGGTCACATGACCCCCCTTGACCCATGCTGCGGGCGCCCATGGGCCTGGGTATGATTTGTTGATATTAACAACAGTTTAAAAAATTTTCATTTCACCTTCTGTTGGGCTGTTGTCTTTTTTTTTTAAAAAATATCTCAAACAATGTTGTTCTTGTAGTTCAAAAGTTGGTATGTATCATCATGAAGGTCAGGTTTATAACATAAGTAATGGGTTTTTGGACCACACACATGGACCATGTCCCATTAGTAGGGGAATGATGCCTCATCAATCATGACTTGGAAAATGTTCAACTCATCACCTTATAACCATATATAAGTTTTGAAGTTCATGAGGAGATAAATGCACTTGTGCATCCAACACAGGTCAGGTGGCATCATGCCTCTGAAATAGGGAAAAAAATCTTGACCTGTATCTTGGAAACCATCAAGATTTCTGCCATATATACACTAAATGGACATAAAGAGACAAACACATATTTACATGGCTGCAACATTGATCCCTAGGGAATGCCATGCATTTAGTTAATGGCATAGCTTAGAAGTGTTGGGAACTGCAGTGTTCTGCCATTGACCTACTTCTAGTTATTCACATGTAAGTTGTTTCCCTTTATACCAAACTCTAGTTGTAATATGGAATTGTGTTTACCAGAATATTACATTGATTTGTTTGGAGGAGAATCATCACCATAATTATATATATATAATTTGCATTATTCCATGTTTATATTTTCTGTTTATGTTGGATCTTCATGCACTGTTTCATTGCTACAACTGACAATACTTCTTGCTGAATTTATTGTATGGTACTGAACAGTGCAATTTCATGTCTTCACATGCCATGTGAGTGCTTTCATATGCATTATTTTAGTATTATGCTTGTCAGCTTTCTAAATTGCATCTTTCCAACTATAAATTCCCTTTTTGCACTGGACAGACTATTAGCCATCATATCTGTTAAAGTTATAATCCTGGAAGTGACAATGTAAAACAGTGAGAGTAACCTGTGTGCATGATGGTAATGAAAGTTGTAATAAAATAATGTCCGGCTATGACAACAGATGGTGCCCTGACCTCTGACTGAAAACAATGTCCCTGGGTCCAGTATGGTGTCATGACATCTGACTGAAAACAATGACCCTGGGTCCACTATGGTGATATGACTTCTGACTGAAAACAATGACTCTGGGTTCAGTATGGTGCCTTGACATTTGAATGAAAACAATGACCCTGGGTTCAGTATGGTGCCATGGCTTCTGACAAAACAATGACCCTGGGTCCAGTATGGTGCCATGGCTTCTGACAAAACAATGACCCTGGGTCCAGTATGGTGCCATGGCTTCTGACAAAACAATGACCCTGGGTCCAGTATGTGTCAGATTTTAATTTGACTCTGCCTTAGAGATCTGATTATCACATTATCTTGAATATTGCAGGTTTGCTGTACCTTGTCAACAATAAAGATTTTGATAAATGAATATAATGTTCACTTTTGAAAGATAAGATAATGCAAGTACTTCTTTTCTTGCAGATTTACTAATTATTTTTATATATAAAAAATACTCAATATGTAATTGTACAATTTCTCACATTCAAAATTCTTAATAGTGCCATTATAGCTGTATCTAATTTTGTTTCCTTCCATTATTTTTACCATACAGCTTTAAATTTGACAATCATATTGCAAATTTGTTTCCAGGAGAAATGGAAGATCACTGTAAAAAGATTGTTAAAAGTTCAACACTCTTCTTCAACAACTTGCCTTTTAATATGTATCTTTCTATTATTCTCACATTTATAGGTTGTGCCATGTTGATATAAATGTGTATGAACCTATATTAGCATGAGTGTTCTTGATGAAAATAGTCAGCATTAAAAATGTACTGATAACAGGGATAACTTTATAACAGAGCATCATTTGAGAGATTTCAAACAAAAAATTGTGAAATATATATGATGCTGTGATGTTTAATTAGTTTTGAGAATAAATGCAAATATAGTATTTATATACTTTTCTTTGTTTATAGCTATGAAGAAAATCTCACTTCTTACTCCTTAAGATGATAAATGGAATCAGGACTTTGCTAAATTGTTTCAATTGAATGTATATTTTGGAAAGGTTTTAATGTTTTACAAGACATTCATTTAAAAAATTAAGTTTCAGAAAAAAATTGTTGATTTGTTGAAGTAGGTTTAAAGTGACATAAAAAATGTTAGTTTGTTACAATTGTTTCCATGAGCTAAACACTTAAGAAATATCTCCTTGTATAAGTGAGGCACATGTCAGTACAAAATATTTCAGACTGGGATGATCCATAACAATACAGTGGATAGAAGAATGACACCATTTAATTGCCAGACACTATGGATATAATAAATGATGATGTCATACATGTATATGTTCCTATATGTCTTTGGTAGAGTATTACCTCATTTGATGTGGTTTTTCCCAGAATCCACAATTAACCATTTATGAAGAATAAGTAAATAAATAAATAAATGGGTTTTTGTGAAAGTGTAAGCCATTTTGCCAGCATAGTTGAAATGAGCTCACCAGAACAATAAAAAAATTGTGAGATACAGCATGACAGATGTAACAGTGCCATCTATTTTCATACTGCTTTTATCATCAGCTTTAAAAAAAACCCAGCACCATGACAATCACCACCACCACCACCATTATTATTATTATTATTATTATTATTATTGTTATGATTATTATTATTATTAATATTAAGCACAGTATCAGAACATCTAATAATTACTATAAACAATGAATATTTGGCACAAAATATACACTGTTCCATTGTGTAAGAATGAGTAAAAAACAAAACCAATGAAGAATAATAGAAAAAGAAAGAAAGAAACTTGTTGCTAAGTAAGTTTTTAAGTATGCAATAGTCTTGCCAAAAAGAAATCCATCTAATTTTTAAAAAAAATATAATTTAAACATAAAATAATGCAACTGTTGTCTATTTTAAATCCATGTAATTATGTAAAACTTTAATAAAACTTAAATAGTTCACGTTTGAATAAAATAAATTTTTTTCCACAGATCATATTGTGGTGACAAAAGATTTTCAGTAAAGAAAACAACTTAACAAAATCATGACAATCTATTGTTTCATTGTTGGAATGAGTTTCTTGGTAGTGCCAGCTACAGGATTCATGGGAAGTAACTGAGCTCTATTTCCAATTGTAAGGCAGTTGGGGAGCATGAAGTTAATTTAGAATTATATAGCTGTACAACAATGAAAAGTTCTCTATGAGTTGTTTGATTTACATTTTGGTATGCATGTAGCCAATTATTACTTTCCTGGTGTAATGTCAAAAATAAAGAAATTACTGATTTAATAACTATATCTGGACATCATTTTTTGTTGCAGGCATAGATCTATTTAGGTGTTGTAGATATTAAGGAAAGGTAACTCAATCATTTATCAACAACCAGTTCTGATCATGGTTGTGACTTCTGCATACTGGAATATGCATTGAGTAAATACTGCCATGGACACAAAGAGGCATCCAACCTAGTATTGTATACCTAGTATTGTATCTGACTTTGGTTTACCCTATTTTTTGTCTATTGCTATATGATATTGGACAAATTATGAAGCTGAGTCCTAAGTTGCCAATCTTAACTCCAACATGGCTACCACAGTGTTCATTCATTCTGACAGGACATTGGTATTGACATAGGTTTTTTCACTAACATGATTCTTACAATACATACTTCATCCTCCATAAAAATGGCAAATCTGACCTCCAACATGGTCACGTAGGCAGCCATCTTGTGCTATACCTCCAATACCAATGCTGTTATATAAAGACATGTAATTTTCATTAAAACACTTATGATATAAATTGTTGGTCCTAAATAACTAGTAAATAACTAGTTAATATCCAGAAAATCCTGTCATTGCTACTTTTTCTGAATTCATGGTTGTGCCAACATGGCATTTTCACTAAACACTAAAAGGTTTTCTCTAAAACTCTTTTGACATTGTGTAGTTTATCCTGTTACGAATATGTAATTAAATTACTTGTGTGTTAGTTTTAAATTCTTTTTTATTTTAATTTTGTTTCATTACATTTTATTGTAATGATAATTTTCATTGGATTTAAGTCTCTTTTCGGAAAATTGGCTTGACCCGATTAGATTATAAGATTTCTTCAGCACTATTTTTAGCTCACAGTTTTTGTAAACATCGAGTGAAAACAATTGGCTATTGCCAAGGTCTTTTACAATCTACGTGTTAGCTCTGTTGTAAATGGTTTTATTTTTAAATTGATTTCCAGCATGCAAATTTGATTCTTAGATAGGGCTATTATTGCATACGTGATAATTGTCATTTTTTTTATTGCGCTGTTTAAGTTAGAAATTACGTAGCCTGTCATGTGAACTACCGTGTGATCTAAAATCGATGCTTAAAAGAGCCATTTTCTACTAGATCTATTGAGTTGTATTTTAAACCTTGAGGGCTAAGGAGGTTATTATTGTTGTTGCCAGCTTGTTCTGAAGTTCGTTTATTTTTTGGAATTTAATAATTTATTCTCTGGAAAACTAAACAAGTGTACTTTTTTATAAAAATTTCTGGACAAAGAAATTCAGTGGAAATTTATTCTGGAGTTTAACGGAAACATTATAAACTGTGATTCAATGAGGATCTGTTACCATCAGTACAGACATCATCTGACGTCATTGCCTCCATATTGGAATTTCATCGAGATTCGAACCCAGATTCAATTAGAACTGTTTAGTGATAGGACTTATAATTTTCAATCTTAGGATTAAATTTTGGATTATATTCACAAACCGTAAGTCCTATTTTCTATATTTTACATTGTTTTCTAGGGAAATAAATTATTTTGTTAAAATTTACAAAGCTTGTTGGCTTCACTCTTTTCTCTTGTTATTTATGTACGAGCCTACACGTAACAATCCTAAATAAAAATTGTGCAGATATAATGTCCAAAGTTGCTGTGACAACTTGAACATCTTCATATTCTTACTTCTTCAACATGTATGGTTGTCAACATAGTTTTCACTGAAGGACTTTTTATAACATCTTATTGATCCTAATTAATCTGTAGTAGCTTGAAACACCACAACTTTAATAAATACATTAGGTACAGATTTTGGTCAAGCCAAGTATTTGTCTTGATATATATTGAGTGATAGCTGACTTTACCTTAGGTCAAGGTTAAAAGTCACTTTCTATAGTTATGTCCTTCTGTTAGCTAATGAACACAGAACTTTATTTTTAACCAGATGTTGTAATATACTTCATGTTAGATAACAAGTGGGCTTTGATTTTAAGGTCAAAGATCATGACTTAAATTTTTTATCTGTACTGGCTTGTGTGCATTTCAGCAAGTATGAATGGATTTTTATCAAAAATGATTTGTGATGTATAGGAGGAATACATTAAACAAGTGCCAATTCAATGGTAATAGCTTTGGCTTTTGAACTCTACAATCATGTGAATTCTACAATTCAGGCTAAATAATTATTATAGATTTTAATTAAACCTTGCATGTCTATAAATCTTGACAGTATTTGAGAAAAGTTCAGAGATTAGTGACAGCAGGTTCAGTGTAGAAGGTCATAACTATGACTTTGAGCTCAACTGGCCATAAAACCAGGTACCTACTCAAATGGTCCTGTGTTCATGGTTCATCATGTCAGCCATCATGCATCCATCCTTAGTCATCTGTCAATATGGGTATTTTCAGTTTTGACAAATATTGATAAAAATGTTACTCTGAATGTGGCTGCCATAGCAACCAAAATGGAAAATCTATTTTGACTGCTTATCCTAAATGACTCGCCCTGTTGTAGTCAAAATTGGTAGGAATGTTTCTCAGCATATGTTCCATTAAGCTTTGTCTATGGTGTATCCTCAGCAATGGTGTGGCTACCTTAGCAACCAGCAGGAAAACATTTTTTTAAATTTCTTTTCTAAAATGGCTCAGCCAATTTCAATGAAACTTAGTAGGAATGCTCTATAAAATTTTTATCTTGGGTAGCTCCCCTGGCATTGGTGTGGCTTCCATAGGAACCAAATGGAACAGATTAACCAGTTTTGATCACCCATGGTAAGAATGTATGTTTCTTAGGAAATTCTCTATCAAAATTATGTTTTGAGATGGATGCCATAGCCACATTATGCCTTCACCAACCATACAGAAAACCTATTTTTGACATCTCTTCAAAGTCTGATCAAATTTCAGTTAAGTTTGATAGAAACATTTGATAGGACATGCTCTAACAAAATTGTGTTTGGGATTGGTCTCCTAGCAGTGGTGTGGCAACCATATGGAAGACCTATTTTCAACTTCTTTTCCAAAATAGCTGAGCCAATGATTGTTAGACCATGCTCTGACTTGCGGCTTGTGTGGCTCCCCCAGGAGTGGTGTGTCCATTGCAGCAACTAAAATGGAAAACCTGTTTTCAAATTCTTCTCTTGAATGGCTGAGCAAATTTTGATCACACTTGATTAGAATGTTTGTTAGAATATGCCCATTCAGAAATGTGTTTAGGGTGCTTTATCAGCAATGATCAAACTCTCTTAGCAACCATAAGGAAAATTTTTTCATATTCTTCCTTTTGATTCAGCTTGGCGTGAATGTTTTTAAGGACATACACTGTCAGATTTGTGCCTGAAGTGTCTCCACTGGTAACTTTATGGATTCCACAACAACTGGTTGAAAACCTACACAAATGACTCTATCTTGAGTAAGGTTTTGATAGCTAAAATATTTTTTTATAAAACTATTATGGTAGGACCTTCTCTCCAAAACTGCCCTGCCATATCAGACCAAATGTGATAGAGTCCTTCCATGAACACGTTTTACACTCATACAAAAGATTCCAACACACTATCTTGTCCAGCTGAAGTGACTCAAAATAGAAACACAGTTAAACAACATTTCAGATACTACCAGTTTGAACAAAATAGCAGAAAATGATATTGACATGGGTGTCTTTTACTCAAGGCACCTGCCATATTACTACATTTGCCATTTAGACCAATGTGAACCAGTTGTATGATATGAGGCCAACATGGAACTCTTGTTATACTGTTTTTATCTTGTGAATATGTTGACTCAAATATATTGTTATGTGACTAGGCTCGTACAAAGTAACAAAGAAAAGAGTGAAGCCAACAAGCTTTTAAATTTTAACAGAATAATTTATTTCCCTAGAAAACAAGGTCAAAATACGAAAAAGGACTTACGGTTTGTGAATATAATCCAAAAATTAATCCTATAATTTAAAAATATAAGTCCTATCACTAAAAAGTTCTAATTGAATCCAAGTTCGAATCTCGATGAAGTTCCAAGATGGAAGGCAATGATGTCCTCTATAACCAGTTTTGTGCTGATGTGTCAACAGTTCCTTGTTGAGTCACCAGGAATATAATTCCGGCTTTAGAATTCTGAATAATTTCCACTAAATGTCTTTGTCCAAGAATTTTTATGAGCACTGGTATTTTCCAGGGATTATAAATTATTAAATCCAAAAAATAGAAGAATTTTAAATCAAACTGGCATCAACAATAAAAAAAACACATTGAGCTCTAAAGGTGTAAACTATGACTGACTTAAAATCACTGAGATATGAGTATTAAACCCAACTAAAAACGCAATTTCAGACCTGTGTGATGGGTCATGTGGTCACTTATTTCGAACAGTGCAGTAAAACGATATGGCAATTAGCATGTAGGCTATTTACAGGTTCAATTGTACTGAACAAATCTTACTATAAGATTCAATAATAAAAAAAATAAAAAAAGGTTGTTTACAACAGAGCTGACACAAGCCAAGAATGACCTAGATTACGACCAATGATTTTCAATCTGTGTTTACGAATTCTGAATCAAGATCAAGAACTAGGTCAGCTAAAAATACAATGATGCAACATTATTGCATTCTAATCAGGCTAAAAGAACTGAACTGAATTTTCTGAGAAAAAAAAAGTCAAATCCAGTGAAAAAATTACCATTACAATAAAATGTAATGAAACAAAAATAAAATAAAAAGAAATTTAAAACTAACACACAAGTAATTAATTACATATGAGTAACAATATAAAACATTTTTAAGCCAGCCCCACTGTTTGCAGCAGGGTAATTTTGATTTGGTCCAGTGCATCTGTACTTCCGTATGTCCACGGATCCTGAGAAGCTTCTTGGCAATATTGTCTAAATCCACTTAGGATAAATACGTAAATTTGGCTAGCATACTTTTTTGCAAATGTAGATGCCCTAATGAGTTTTTAGGCCATTGACAGCATTTTATTTAAATTTTTGGGGGGATACATTTTTTAATTTATTAGACTTGCATGTTTGTCAAAAATACTTGTTAGACCAAATAGAAAAGTATGTGTGGTTCTGGTTACCTAATTGACCCTATACTTTCCTGCTGACATTTCATTTAGTTTTGTAGACAATCAAATGGGAAAAAATTAGGAGAAAACAAAATTAACAAAGTTATGTAACTATGATCGGAGTTAAATTCAGGATACTAATAATGCTTATTTTCTAGTTCAGGGGTCGGCAACCTATGGCAAGCATACCACAAGGTGGCACATCAAGAGGTTTTGTTTGGCATATAAAGGGTAGCCAAAAATATTGATTTTAACAGTGTTACTCTCTTACTGGTGGTACATGCTCATTAATTTTGTAATTAATCTGGAAAAAAGTGGCATGCTATGTAAAATAGGTTGCCAACCCCTGTTCAAGTTAAAGCTTCATTTAAATCCATTCAGACCACTAAAAAAAGTGAAAATGTTTGTACCAACCTACCTAACTTAATTTCATTTTTCAATGTAAACAGAACCACATGTTTTTTATTTGGTTTGGCAAGTGTTATGTCTATTTAATTTAATTGTTTGTTTGTTAGTTTTCAATTTTTTTGTTCCTTTACATGTCGTTGTAATGTAACATTGTTTGCTAGACTTGACCTTGTTCAAAATTGAATTTAGTCTGTTTGACTTGATTGACTTTTTAAAATTTTTTTAAATTTCATTGATGTAAACAACTAATAATAGCTTCATTATCCTCTATGGGTATGAGTTCATTGACCAAATTATTATTCAGGTAAACATGTTGCTTTGGGTCAGCGTTTTGGGGATTCCAAAGTGAATTTTATAGGGTATTATGTTTTAAATAAACAAGGTTCATTAAATCATGCTAGAAAGTTATTTTCCATTAGGTAATGGTTGTTTTTAGAAAATGCTAATTTGTGACCAGAGGTCAAACAGAGAACTGTATTATCTTCTGACTGTGAAGATTTTACCAGTTGTGCATTAACATCTAGCACTTTAAGTTGTGTTATGTTGTGACCAGTTTGGGGTGAATTTTATTTTCTTCAAATTATTCAATTCAAGTCATTATTTTCTCTGGAAATACAAAAGTGCTCTGATAAAATTCTTGGATAAAGACATTCATTAGAATTTATACTGATTTCAAACCTGAATAATATTTCTGTCATTCAACAAGAAATTGTTGACACATCAGTATGACACAGGTTATAACAGACACATCATCGCCTTCAATTTTAAATATCTTTTGGACTTGAACCGAGTTTTATTTAGCACTTTTTATTACTGGGACTGGTGTCTTTAATTCTTTTATTACTTTTGGATTTAATTGCAATACTGTAAGCTCTTTTTTCTTATTTTTCACTTTGCATTCTAAGGAAATAAATTATTTGCTAAATTTTACAAAACTTGTTGTCTTCACTCTTTTCTGTTACTTATTTTAAGAGCATAGACTTGTAACACAAGAATAATCAAACCACTTGGGTTAGACAAACGAAATTGTCTATTTTCAATCCTAATTAGATGACCTGTTCAGATTGTAGAAATTTTTCAAATTTGTGCTTCACATTTATGGATATTTTTGGACCAAGTATTCTTTATAACAAATCTTGTTGGTACAGTTGAGCAGAATATTACCCCAACAATTTGATATTCATGTCTGGATGTACAGTGTATATGAAAGCTTCCTGATCAGATTTTCTAACCATTATGTCCATTTTTCAGATATTTTTTAAATTTTTGAATATTTTAAACTTAGATATTTTGATCATGGTGAGTCATGTTGTACTAAGACAAATCTAATTGTTTTTTTATATACCTAATTCAATATGCTGGAATTTTTCCAAGAATATCTCTGATGGTTTAAATATGCAGCATAAGAGTGTAGAAAAAGACATGGATTCCTGACCCAAAAAATGTAGCTAGTTAGTTGTCCCTTCAAGGGATACAAGTCATGAAAATATGTTGTAAAAGAAAGCTTCACATTAAAATTTGTACACTATAACTCCCTAGGTTACACTCCAGCCTAAACAGGTTTATGTTACAGCAGTGGTCCTAGTACAACACACAGTGGGTGATTGATGATTGGCAGTTCTGGGAAACAGCAGCTGCTGTTGCTGCCACTATTGACTGTGGAGCTACTGTTCAGTGTTCTCAACACATCTAGTTTAGCTTCTCTGTATGAGCAGGAGCCAACTCCTGTTATTAGGCTTATAATGGAGTTTTCAGAGGTGTCCTTCACAACTGTTTTTATATTTCCTGTCTTGAAGTAGTGGCACGGAGATTTAACCTTACATGGCTACAGGTATCACTTACTGTACTAGATTAAGCAGATAATTTTACATATGATCAAGGTAAGTACTTTTCCATTTGTTGATGACTTTTTGTAAATTTTTCAAGTCTAATATTTTATCAGAATGAGTCATACACTACCGTACTGACTTACTTATGAGTCCATCTGCACACTACACAGACCCAGATCTGCTGTTGCATAATGCACCATCGAATCTGGGTCTGTACAGTTTGTTAGGAGTAATCAGTAGAACAAACAACATAGACCCTGATCAGCAGGCACATTATGTTATGGCAGATATGGATCTTTGTTGTTTGCATTTTGACTTGACTTATAAGCAAGTACAGACAGTAACTATTCTGTGAAAATGGGTGGTGTAACAACATAAATTTGTCATACGACTAAAGGTGTCTTAACTTGTTCCAGAAAGCAAATGGGGAAAATGATACGATGGACCTCATCATGTATACAGCACTCATTATAACACTGACAATGGGTCCACCATGGAGTATATTGCCTTATCGTCACACTGCCATATAAGGAGTGACATGATATAGGTACAATTAATTTTAATGCTGCATGATAAATGGGATCCATGATCATAAAAGCCTATAACAGGAAAAGTGTTTTAATAAGGGACCTTGTAACAATGTTGTGCTGTGCAGTGTATTTTACTGATGATATCATTTATTTTTAAATAATACAATTTTTTACCTATGGTCCAGAAAAGATGCGTTATCATCAATTAACAGCATAGACTCAGATCTGCTTTTGTACAATGTGTTGACAGAGCAGACTCGATGCTGTTTGTTTAAATAAACAAAAACAGTAAATTTGCATTTTCTCTTACAGCAAATAGGGGGCCCCGAGTGGCCGAGTGGTCTAAAGCGCTCTCCGTTACGGATCTCTACCATCTCACCTCTGTCTGCGTGGGTTCGAGTCTAAGATTTGGCAAATGTGGATATGTGAGAAAGCTTGCCAGTAGCTTCTCGTAGGTCGGTGGTTCTTTCCGCGGATTTCCCGGTTTCTTCCTCCACCATTAATACTGGCCGCCATGTATAGCCTATTGTGTGCTGAAAAATGGCATTAAGCCCCACAACAACAACAACAACACAGCAAATAGTTAATAGTGATTGACATAATACATTTAAGTAAGTAATGAAAACTGCAATACAATTTTTAAACTTTCATAATAATTTTGAAAAATTAGATAAAAATTGGACAAAAGGTTTTGTAGTTCTAAAGAGTTTGTACATGTTATATAGCAAAAATATCCAGTTGACCCCCTAATACATGGAGAATTGTTGTCTGACAACAAAACTAAGCTTATTAAGTATTTACACATGGTTGTGCATGTTATCAGATTCCAAAGTATTTCAGTGGAATGTTTGCTTTTATTAAGTATTTACACATGGTTGTGCATGTTATCAGATTCCAAAGTATTTCAGTGGAATGTTTGCCTTATGTCATGGCTGATTGACATATGCTGCACAGGGTCAGTGAGAGGTCAATTTTATCTTAGAAAAGATGCTGGAAAATTTTTAATAATGCATGATGCTGCTGTGTATATTTATGCACATGTGTGCATGTGTGTGTGTGTGTGTGTGTATGTATGTATATATATATATATATATATATATATATATATATATATATATATATATATATATATATATATATATATATGTTTGTGATTCTCTACAAATAAAATATTATTATTATTATTTCAGTGACACCATTCCATATCTGTTGTATTAAAATTAGTAATAGTAGTAGTAGCATTGTTGTTATTATTTCAGTAGTTCTATTCCATATCTGTAGTAGGTTAAAAACGGCCTCCAGGTGAGATAGTATAGATGCTAAATTCTGGTGCTCTCATGGATTATCAGTCTTCTATAACTGCATAAATGGGCTCTTGTGGCTGATTAGGCTGTTGGGTCTGTGTTATTAAGAAGATAACTTTTCTATAAAATCAATTCACTGTAACAGAGTAGGATCAATGAGAGCACTGAATGAAATTTACCAATCACTTTTACTGTAATGAATTGTTACAGAACCAAAACACCACCTTTGAAACATTCCTTTCCATTCTTTAACCACAAAGTCATATATATGATGTGTTTCACTTTATGTCAATACAGTAATCCTTGATAAACAGAGTGAAATGACCATGGTGTCTTTAAATATGATCAGTCCTTTATCCATAAATGTCAGACTGACACTTATATGCAAATTAAGATTTTTGTGAAGCAGTTAGTACAACAGTTCTACTACATATTTTCATACTTGTATCTAGTCACTGTTTTGATATGTAATCTGTATTTTAGAGACAGGGTCTTGGGAACATGCTGACTGACATTATGCCTCTTTTAGTTTTTAATAGAAGAGATATTACCATCCATCAATAGATGAAAAAATGGGGCTGGGAAGATTGGTATAGATGTTGCAAGTCTCAGATGAGTCATGGGTTGCTATTGAGCTAGTTTTCATTGAGGAATGCATGTTAGTGTGAAGGAAGACTATGATTAGGGTTATCATTGTGTTTCCAGTTTTCCAGCTAATGTGATTTGGGGGGTGACAGAGAGCCATCACAACTGCCATTCATCATCACTCTGTAGAGAAATCAACAAGCCTCTAATGAGCTGTAGGCAGGTTGGTAGTGTAGCAGAATGCTTGTAGGATCTCCAGTGTGTAAGTAATTGCACTGAGTTTGTATGCCTCTACTGCTTGCAGCATCTTTATTTGGTACTCTCCATCCATCCATCAACTGATATATCCTTCCATCCATGAGCATCTCATTCTCCATCTATCCAGAGAAACTAATTTGCATTATTGTACAAAAACCACTGAATGTAGGCAAACGCAATTTGGTATGCATGCTATGTAGATGGTGTGATAAGATTTTCTGGCCATGAAATTTTCATCCTTTGCATATTATTGAACTATTTTTGGACTGACTCTTTTCTTGATGAAAGACTTTGTTAGCATAATTGAATTGAGTTGAGAGCAGAATGCGACAGAAAATATATGTTACTTTGTACGTTTGTACCGTTAGGTTGTCGAGTAGCATGTGTCGTAGAACTTGTTCAGGTACGATTCCTTTATTTTTCGTACATGGTCAGTACCACCAAATGATAATTATTTATTTTACATATAATTTTTCGTATACTGAAATTAATAATTATTTTTTCGTGTATGAAAAATTACATGGAATACAATATATATATATATATATATATATATATATATATATATATATATATATATATATATATAAAAGTGGTTAATAAATGATCAGTAAAGTACTTAAATCATACATGGAGACCAATTCTAGAATGTTTTCTTTATGTTAATATATGTTGTCTGTGGTTGAGCATGCTGATGGGATAAAATAATCAGCATTGAATTGTAAGGGGGGGGGTAGATTTAAAACCATGCGAGTTAGTCATCTTGTGTTTGCTAATTTGTAGAAACTGAGTTGGTGTTGTCAATAGTTTTTCTTTGTTACTGACATAATAAGTGCATGTATCAACTATGTTTGTCTCAGATGAATTCTCAATTTAAAGAATAAAAGGCAAATGACTAGTCATTATTCATGACTGCTGCAGATTAAAGTAACTTGCATAAGGGTAAGTATGGTTTGGTATCAATTTTTCACCTCTTGTATCAATATGGAAAAGATATTGATACATTGATATATCAATTGTTTCACCCTTATGTGGTACTAAATAAAATATAAGTATTTATTATAGTTGTTTTGGGAGTTACTTGCACAAAATAAATGTGTGAATAAAAGGAGCATGTGGAAATAGTAAGAATACAAATAGTATAGTTGAAGTAGGTCACAGGAATTTCATATGAATGATTTTCTTATGGAAAGATTGTATTATCATGTTCTTTTCAGTGGTGAATTTCCAATAATCTGACAAGGCAGCTGCCTAGGGCATCAAAATGTCAGGGAGTGCCAGATTTTAAAGTATGAAAATCTGGCTTTGTTAAAACGTTTTTATTTATTTGTTCCAAAAATAAAATGCTTTAGGATAGTTAAATTTTGCCATTATTAAAAGGAACAAAGGTTCTAGTTTTAAGGCTTTGTTTTGTGTGGTGGGGAGCAGCAACTCTGACAGTGCCCAGAGGGCAGCAAAATAATAAATCTGTCACTGATCTTTTTAAACTTAATAAATTCCTTTGTATTTTAAAATCAATCACTTCTTTAAGCATTATGGGATTGCTGAATACATGCAGCATTTACTTACCTCTGAAATTGAAGAGATTAACAAAGGGCAAAACTATACACCTTCAGAACTGAAGATTTGACAAGTGAAGTGCTCTACTAAGCATGGGCTGTTTTCCATTTTTCAAAAACACATGATAACACATTTTTTATGAAGAATTTTACTCATTTTAAATTACAATCAAGACAAATATTAGATTGAAATCAGTAGATCATGAAAATAAACAAAGTAATCTGGCTAAGTGTTTGGAACTATTTTGATTCTACTAAAGTACAGATATGTCCCACATGTTGGTCAGCATAGGAATATTATCCAGAATTGGTTAGTAAATGCAGAGTTGCTTCCCTAGCAGCGATGATGCAGAATGTGGTCTTATTGTGAGAATGTAAAGATTAAGCTAAATTTTGTCATACATGCTTTTGTGACACAATCTTAAGAAGCAAGAATTGGGTAGATTTTAAAAACTTGTATCTTACATACTTGCATACGAGTCCAGCTGCAAACTGCACAGATCCAAATCTGGGTCTGTGCAGCTTGTTAGGAATAATCAACATAGACCATGATCTGCAGGCACATTATGCTATGGCAGATTAGGATTTTTGAAGTTTGCTGTTGGACTCAACTTATAAGCAAGTATAGTACTTTGTTTTAATTTTTATGGACTATGTTATACATATTATATCAATGAATAAGGCCTGTGTTGAGTGCATTTCTGTAATATGGCTTATGAATTTGGAGTGATTGTTTTGTGATCAATTTTGCTGTCAAGTTTGTTGGATAATTTTTATTTTATTTAATCTAAGAATACAGTGCAAATTTATGCTTGGTTGGGTCAGTTTGGCCAAAAAAATTTTGTCTGTAGGTATTGTGTATTGATGCATTGATGCATAAAAGCTGTTTATATCTTGCCATCAATGATGATATACCTAGTTTACATAACAGTGAGGTCAAACTGTTTAGTTACTTTGAAAATATGATGTACCTACCTAAAGTGCATCATGACAATGTGGCAGAAGTTCTAAAAGAAATAAAGCATAGATATATTACTTATTTCCTATTGAATGAACACACACACACACACACACACACACACACACACACATAAAAAAAAGCCCCAAGCCAAATTTCCCAACCACCTTAGGAAAAATTCCAGCTATCCCTAAATGATGATTGAATTTTCCCCTAGGTGTTCTAGGTAACTCTGTTTCACTCATTAGAGCAAATAGGCCTATTATATTCCTGTATAACTTGTTCAAGTTAAAGGAACATGTCTAGACACCTTTGCCAAATACATATACCTGCATGTGGAATAGAGGCATTGTGTTTAAATAAATTCTTCCATAGGGGATGGTTAATTGGCTTCAGGCATGGATACATAGTTAGGCCTGTTATCTGTGTTACCATCCACCATCTGTTGCATATTATAACATTCCTTGGGAGATGGATAACTAGTACCAGTATACATGCAAAGTTATGCAGTTACACATGACATCATGCAGAGTCTGCCCTACATGATAACATTACATGGTACTTGATGTTTTGCATCCTGTAATCACTGGAGTATCAGGGTGTTTTCGCATACTTTACTGATTATAGAAACTGCAGCCACATTATCACAGATAGGTAATAAAGTCTATCGTGTTTTTTTAGAAATAAAACATAAGGAAATTCCCACGCAGACTCTTAAAATAAGTTTTTTTTGCTGGACTTCGTTTAGCTTTAGCTGTAAGAAATTAAAAATTTATTGTAACTCAAGTTTTATTTAAACTTTTCCAATCTCACACAACAAATTTGATGGAATTTTGACATGGAGTGATTTATCTTTTAAAGAGTATGTCATATTGTCTACTCTCTGTTTTTCATAAATTTCAAAATAGTCTATGAATGTTTTTCATAAAGTTTATTTTTGGAGAAAAAGAGAAGTAAAGACTTAAAACGTTTATAATTAAGACAGTGTTTTTGGAGGGATAATGGTATTTGCCTATGATCATAAAAATGAACATGATTATCAATATCTCACAAGTTGCATTCATCCCTTTGATCCAGTTCAATGTGGCATTTCCTGCGCATTCCATGCCATATGTATTATCAATACCTTGGGCTTTGCTGTTCTTGGTCAAACTAGTAATTAACTGGAAAAAGGCATGATATTATGTTGGATTTCACCATCAGTTATGCCCAATTTTGACAAAATTAAATCTTTTGAAACTGTTGTACACTGAATGTTTGATTTCATGTGCTGACTGCTATGCTGTGTTAGAACCAATCTATGCTCAAGAATACTCGGTAAAAATGATACTGTGACAGGCTTCCCCCATCTGTCTTTCCATTCTTCTGTTCATCCTAATTTCATGTAAGCAAGTTAGCAAAAATAACATTGAGCCTAAATATATAAAATTGGATATTTACATGCCTTGAGCATGTCCCAAGACTGATTAGATTCTAGTGGCAATGGTTTTATATTTAGTTTGTCTTTTTTACACACTTTTAAATTTTTGGGATATAAGCATTTCTTTTTCACAAAAGACCTTGTAAAAACATTTGATTAAAAATCAGTTGAGGTAGACTAACAAAATGTCGTATGCATAAATTTATTTTCATGTAAATGTTCTGGTTAGATTTTCAGGCAGTTATATACATTTTTTAAACTTTTATTTAGACTTTTTTATTTTTGAACTTAGACATTTTGACATGGACCCTGAAAGTATGATTAAGAAATAATCACTTTAGATAGGGAAATTAATTTTAGTATGAATACTTATATTAATTTTCAGATGACCTTATTAGAATTTCAGGCAGTATTTGTAGGTTTTCCATATTTTTTTTTATTACCGATTTTTCAACTTTTGGTCCTTTTTGACAAAAATCTAAGGATGCATGACAAAAAAAAAATCACTTGAGGTTGAGTGCCTAATTTGTCAGGCATATTTGTATTAATAATATTTAGTAGAGGTGCACAGTATTACCTATATACTGGTTTACCACTATTTTTCCAGTGGTATGTGCCACTGTACTTTTTCACTGTACCAGTAAGTCAGTAGTTTCTGTAAGTGAGGAATGTACGGAAATTCACGAGGAATCTTGTTAGGACTTTAATGATATTAACAGTATATTGGACAAAATAGTATTTAAAAAGTTCTTTTTTGACAATACAGTTTTGTCTGTCACAAATTAGTAACAAAAATATAATTCTATTTATGATCCTTTAATCACATCATTGACACCTGTCACATATGTCACTGTGGTGGCCAAATGAATTGTGAAACAAATTTGGGAAAATTCCAACTTTCAGAATCATTTCAGATTAAAGAGAGATAAATTTTTTTAAAGTTATTTAGTAGCATTTGTGAATGTGTAAAGTACATGTATATGTATTCCTTTGTAAGACTGTGAATCATCCTATGATTTTTAGGAGTGCATTTGTTTTCTGTCTGAACTATATGTAATTTCTCGCTAAATATTTTCTTGTTTGTTGAATAAGTGTGTTTAATATTTATTGGCCCTCTCTGATATATATCTTGCCTGGGTGTTGGCATACTACTCAAAGTTTCCCTGCCTATTATATCAATAGTGTAGTTAGAAAATTGTAGGCTTCAGCATTAACACTTCATATTGTTATCAATAGGCTCTCTAATGTCAGCGCCATGTCTTTCACAGTATCAGCTATAGTGTAAGCTGAATTATCCTACTATAGTTAAAGCTTTGCAACTTGTACAAAAATTAACATATACATAGCAAATGCATCTACTGTTAGGTACTGGCCATTTGAAATCAGGTGGTTGGGAGGGGCTGTTATTTTCTTTTTGAGCTGCAATATTTTCTTTTATTTTATCCTAAGACAATTAATATTTTTTCCTAATAATATCATGAATATAATATGGTGTTATTTTGCTATAAATAGAGCAAGCTATTTTTTTTCAGTTATTGACAGATGGAGTTAAAAAAAGTGACAGGCCCCTGCCCAAGAACATTTGATTTGTTGGTTCCTAATACCATTGCATTATACTATGGTAGATATTGCAGTGCACAGAGAAATATTGTGGTACAAAATTTTTCATGGTAACCAGCTCTAATATTTAGATGATCTAAGTAGATTTTCAAAGATTTTTTGAACATTTTAGACTTAGACTGCACCTTGTTAGCACAATTAAACAAAAACTACTTAAAGTTGACTAATAAAAATGGGTAGGTTAGTATTGGTAATGTATACACTTGATTAGATTCTCAGGCCATTCATTGAATGCATGCATAGGCTTAATTAGATTTGTATGCTATTTTAGCATTTTTTCACATATTCCTACCATCCCAGCATGTGTGTGTGTGTGTGATCCTCCTGGCAAATCATGGGTAAATGTCTAAATTATCATAATTTTGTAAAGCTGATTCTTTTTGTATGTGACATAAATTGATGGAACTGTAATTTACCTTATGAGTGTAACATAAATTGATTGAACTATTTTGATCTTAATGAATATAACATAAATTGATTGAACTGTATTGATCTTATGAATGTAACATAACTTGATTGAACTGTATTGATCTTAGAATTGTAACATAAATTGATTGAACTGTGTTGATCTTATGAGAGTAACATAAATTGATTCAACTGTATTGATCTTAGCATTGTAACATAAACTGATTGAACTGTATTGATCTTAGAAGTGTAACACAGATTGATTGAATTGTACTGATTTTATGAAAGATTAAATTCTAGACCTTAAGGATTATGGATTTTCTTTATCACACTCATTACAATTTTATTTTCATTTACTGTGCTTGATTTATCCTTTCAATTAGTAAAAGTTTCACAGATTTTCATTAATTGTCATGTGGTGATGGTGTTGATAGGAGGAGAATTTTTGCCTTCAAAAGTAAATCCCTTGTATACTTATGGGATGAATTGGAGAAAAGGTTTTATCTGGGATGATTGTGAGGAAGAAGAAGGAATTGCACATAAAAATCAAGTAACATTTCTCAGGAGTATTTTATGCCCTCCATCTGATATCAGAAAGGAGCATATTGTTTTGCTGCATTATGTTTGTTCATACATCCATGTGTGTGCATCCATTATAAATCTATTTTAGACTGGTAGCACAAACAAGTTACATTTGGAACCATGCAATTTTATACACTTTATAATGATCACATGTAGATAACTTTGTTAGGTTTTCATGCCATTACACAAATTTATTTTAATATGTTTACTTTTTTATGAACATTTTTGGACATTTTGGGGTACATTTGAGCAAAACTCATACCAAGAAGACAAATTAAGATTGGTAGGTATATTTGTATCCATTTGGTAGGCATATTTATATTCGTTTGGTAGGCATATTTATATTCATTTGGTAGATATATTTGTATTCATTTGGTAGGCATTCGGTAGGCATGTTTGTATTTATTTGGTAGGTATATTTGTATTCATTTGGTAGGCATATTTGTATTCATTTGGTAGGCACATTTGTATTCATTTGGTAGGCATACTTTATTCATTTGGTAGGTATATTTGTATTCATTTGGTAGGCATTTGATAGGCATATTTGTATTCATTTGTATATAAACTGATTAGATTTTAAATCCAGTGCTGTACTTTTTCCATTTTCTAAAAATATTTTGGATTTGTTCAATTTAGATCTTTTCAGCATGATTTAATGGAATTTTGTAGATGTATTTGAATTTATATATAGCTGACTTGCTCAGAGTTTCCAGTTATTTCAATAGTTTTCCATTAAAAAAAAAATGCAATTATGAATTATTTTGGACTGCACTTCCATTTAGTGTCAACTTCATGACAAATATTTTCTGAAGTTGGATTTCTATGCTAAACTCACAGAAATATAATGATTGTTTAGATTTTGTGATTATAGTTTATTACCATTTTGAGCATAGTATACATTTACTAGATGGAACTCCAGTCTCATCAGACCCTTTATGTTTGTTAGCCATTGTTGTGGAGTGGTGCCAGAGCTAATAATACCATCTGTACTCACTTATAAGTCAAGTCAAACTTCAGTTAACAAAGATTCTGATCTGCCTTAGCATAATGCACTGCTGATCAGGGTCTGTGCTGTATGTTCTACTGATTATTCCTTACATACTGCCCAGACCCAGATCTGCCATTGTATTATACAATGGCAGATTGGGTCTGTGCAGTTTGCGGTTGGATTCATCTTATAAGCGAGTTCAGATGGTCCTTGTGCACTATTGCTAATCTGATAAGAGGCATATAATTAATTTACACTATACATGTATTACCTTTCTCACCTTCATGGCAGGATGCTAAATAAACTACTTGTTGTTATCTAATGGTTATTTATATTGTTTTGCTAATGTCAGAGTACTCTCTGTGAAATAAAAATAGTTTTCTTTCAAATGACAGCTAATTCTCAAAAGTACATGTATAGGAGATGTGTTGATGATTGGACAAAATATTTACACTTCACTGCTGTCTGTTGCTGGGATGATGGTAGAGGATAGTTTTTTGTCACACACACACACACACACACACACACACACACACACACACACACACACACACACACACACACAGAGATAGAGCCAGAGCCATGTATATATGTCTGTATCATGTGTCTTTTTTATGCATCGTGTCAGAATTGGGATTTACCAGGCTTACAATGCTGGGAAAGCAGTGCATATATACATAAGATTCTACATTGTTTTACCCAAACTTCCATAGGTGATATCCTTTGTTTGATAACTGTTTTTATTTTTTTACATATCTCCTGTCAATTCACAACAAAATGAGAACTGTAGTCAGTATTTGGTTTCAAGAAATAATTAATCTGATAATGTCAGTAATCAATGAGTCTTACATTATCATTGAATACTAATTATGTTATTGTCAAATTTGGTCTCCCCCCCCCATTTATGTTGTTTAATTTAGGTATAAATATATATATATATATATATATATATATATATATATATATATATATATATATATATATATATATTTATCCCAAATCATGATTATTTCTATACTTTTGAAGAAAAGGTGGGGTTATGTTATCCTACCTGTCCAGACATGCATATTTATGTAATGTGATGCAAATCCTCCAAAATCAGATAAAGACCCCAAACTCTGGGATAGGATTTTGGGTGGTCTGCAGATGTGCAGAGTGGTTTTGTAATTTAGATCCACATTTTGGATGCAGAACTGGGAACCTGGGGGAGACCCTTGCAAATATATATATATATATAGAGAGAGAGAGAGAGAGAGAGAGAGAGAGCGAGAGAGCGATTGCAAAGTTAATGACAATACTACTAATTTATCCATTACATACACAGCAGTCAGAACATGTTACAATTTCCTAATTGACTCAAAATATACATACTTGTCATCTTGGTATGCCTGTTTTTCTGCAACTGTCATTTCCACATCAGGAATTTACGCATCAGGTGTTTCTGCTAATTGTCATTTGCACGATAGGCAGATGGGTGATAAATAAAAAAAAGTTATTGAAAATCAGAAAGTGAAATTAAATAAGAAGGGCAGTAAGATAGGTTTGGCAGCAATATTTTAGTCATTTGCATTGTGCACTATCTAACTCATATCTCCATCAGATGTAAACAAAGATGACAGTTGTAATCATGATTTTTTTTATAATTATTGCACATTAAAAGGATTAGTTTAGTTTGCTCAGTTGCAGAAATCTTACTCCATGCAATAATTATAATTAGCAAGTATGTTTTCTATTTACTTGTACTGCTTGTTTTTTTAATCTACTCACACCTTCTTTTTATGTACAAATCTGACAGTTCTAATATGATGAATTTGATACATCAAAAGGACTTGTTACTTTGCTCAATTGCTGAAATCTTGTTTTTATGTTTACTTAATGCATTAATTAACAGTATTTTTATTTTGCACTTGTGCATAGCACTCTTCTATTCACACCAGTGTTTTCACACAATGAATTGCCAATGTGGTCATTGCTAACAAACATCAGCACAGAAATTTCATTTGTGGAAATGCAGTTGCTGAAATGACAGGTGCGGAAATGCCTGTCATGGAAAAACTGGTAAACTGTCATCACTTGTCAAATGCCAACAACTGGACAACTACTTCGTAAGCTTTCTCTGCCTTCGGGACATAAAAATCAAAATTACCTTTACCAACAGTAGAAGAAACCTGACTGAACTAAACAGTTGCAGCTAAATTGACTGATAGGTATGTACCTACTTGAAATAGTAATTAGGGGATATGTGCAGTGTGTTTTCAGATTAGCTGATGTTGTTATACTGTCATTGCAACATTATAACCACTGATGAGGCCATTGTAAAATTTTGTTACTGAAGCTTCTCCTGATGGTCATATACTGACATGGGGGTTTTCACAGAAAGATTATGGTGTCAAATTGATTGAGATGAAAATGTGCCAGTCTGACATCCAGTATGACCCCAGAGCAAACATCTTGAATATTTTGTTATCACTGCTCCTCTTCAGCTAATGATCATATTGATATGGGCTTTCATTAAAAGAATTCTTTTGATGTTTTTTTGGTCCTAAATGAAATGGTTGCTATGGTATCTTGTTTTTGTCTGGTTGGTGCTATGATGCAAGTATGATGTCCCAGAATTAGAAAAATCTACTAGCATGCAATTCTCCTGAACAGATGGTCATTCCAACATTGAAAATAATCAAAGAAGCTTTCTTGCAGTATATAGTTGTGTCTGTCTTACAGTGATGCTGATCTAAACCTCAAAAATGTTTGCCTTCATGGCCATCATGAAAAACTGTATATGGCTATTTTTCAACATGGGGTTTTCACTAAAACACTGGTAATATTTAGTTGGTTCTGAATAAAAGTGGTGCCCATCTGACCTCCAACATGGCACAATAATGGCCAGGTCAAATATCTCATTACCACTATTCTTGAATGAACAGTGGTATTAATTAATTGACATGTGGTTTTCGCTTAGACTTTTCTTGCAGTACTTAAATGGTTTTTAACGAAAATGTTGCAGATCTACCCACCATCATATCCACATTTTTGTGAAGGAGTTTTGAGAACCAAATTGATCTTGGAGTAAAGCCAGAGGACATTGCTTGCAATTTTGTACTTCACAGAGCTTATGAATACAGAGTGAATTTTGACCAAACTTTGTGCTTAGTTGCATTCCAGTGAAAAAGTTGATGGTCAGCATTCTATGTTGCATAATCCGAAAGATCGGGTCTGTGCAGTTTGTTAGGAGTAATTAATAGAACAAACAAAATAGACCCTGATCTGCAGGCACATTATGCAATGGCAGAGCATGATCTTTGTTGTTTGCAATTTGACTCGACTCATATGCAAGTATATATGAAACCTTTTCAATTGTATGTCAGTATTTACACTCCCAAAATTTAGTGGCATAAGTTAATACAGGTGTTGTCATAGAATAAAATAGTTTAAAAGCAGCTGTCACAGAAAAATGTGCATAATGTATTGTGAATAATACCCAATGTGTGTAGAGACTCATTTGCTTGAATTGCAAGTTTTTGCTTTGCTTTTGTCCAAATAAGTTTAGGAGTGAAATATAATCCTACTTACTTATACCTAGGTATGGTTTGGATTGGTATTTATACCTGGCAGGGGTCAAGCTAGACTTGTATTTTAGGGAGAAGTGACTTCTCCTTTTGGACAGAACAGGGAGAAGTTGGACCTGAACAGGGAGAAGTGGGAGCAAAGCAAGACAAGCAGTGTGTATATATATATATGTGTGTGTGTGTGTGTGTGTGTGTGTGTGTGTATGTGTGTGTGTGTGTGTGTGTTTTCATTCTCTTATTTGAATTATGTCATCTATTTCCCTGGTATGGATATTTGCATTTAACATTGGTTTTAAGTAAAACTTTATTTTCAAGTAGAAAATTTTCTGACTTCTGTCTACATTATAAACAAATCTGGTGCATGTTTAAAAACTATCATATTCATATTTAGTTATTTTGGCAATATTACTTAAAAAGAGAAGAACAGAACTATACATTGTAATGAATTTTAACTGAGTAACTAGATTACAGTATTGTAATTGCAAGTTAGTAAAAATGCTTAATCAACTACCCTTAATCAAGAATTTTTTTCCTTTTTACTTTTTGGAAGTTCATTAATAAATGGCATTTGAAAAGATTTCTAAACTTGTTTGAAACAACCTCTGCACCATGTACATACAGAAAATGCACACATCTTTCAGATCATACTGTTCGTCTTAATTTTTTGGTTGCCGATAAAACTTTACCGTAACTGTTCCTAGACAACACACGAAAGAATTAAACTCAGTATATGAATGAACTAAACCTTTTTTTCAACCGAATCGACACAGTCAACATGCAAGTGCATCTATTTTTAGAAAGGGGTTTTCTTAAGGTAACGACTCACTTTTTATTTATAGCTTCGTTACAACAGTCCATTGATAGGATTGCAAATGTAAGATTTTATTATTTGTCTGCTTGCTTGGTGTAACATTAGGCATTGGTTAAATAGTATTTGCTTTGCTGTTTTGTTTTGGGGTTTTTTCTTCGTATTTTAAAAAAAAAAATCGTGAACATAGAATACAACATTGACCTTACAGCGTCTTGTCGACTTCCACAACATAGTATTGTCCCGTATATTTATGACCTACATAATTTAATAACGTAATATTTAGTCTCTGCTTTCTTACAAATTGTATATTTTCCTGAATATAAAATGCCCAGTAGCTTAGGAAAAGAGACAATCTAATGGAACGGTACCTCCCAGAACAGCGATGTCCGCCATTACGGTTCCAAACAGATTTTTCTCAAGAAAATAATGAACACACGGCAGTTAAAATGTTCGTGTAACCGATTCTATTCTTAAAACTAAAATTGCTATTTACATAAATTTAAATTCCGAAACATAAGTTTGTATGTTTTTATCACAGGGGTCTGACGTTTTATCAATTAAAGTACGACGAAATTTCTGACAACATGAAATCACATCTCACCTCTGTCTGCGTGGGTTCGAGTCTAGGATTCGGCGAATGTGGGTATGTGAGAAAGCTTGCCAGTAGCTTCTCGTGGGTCGGTGGTTCTTTCCGGGGATTTCCCGGTTTCTTCCTCCACCATTAATACTGGCCGCCATGTATAGCCTATCGTGTGCTGAAAAATGGCGTTAAGCCCCACAACAACAACAACATGAAATCACGTTATCGGTATTAACACATTGATAATACCGATAAGGTGATTTCATGTTGTCAGAAATTTCGTCGTACTTTAATTGATAAAACGTCAGACTCCTGTGGTTTTTATCATCAAAGGTTAACTTGCGGAAATCGGGCAGTAATAGTCGCTAACTTACTCAGGAAATGGTTAAGGGTCAGTCAGCTATCAAAACACATGCCTGTGAATGTGCAAGAGTTTGTCAGCGTAATTGATATCAACGCCAACTATTTGATGGCTTGAAGTGTACATTTTGCCTTCAGCTTATATATAACATGGGACTAACCTGGCAAAGGCGAGGGAGCATTTCAAAAGGGATGGTCATTCAAGGTTCCTCAAAAAAAAAATAAAAAAAAATCGCAGGGCGAAAGTCGTTTTCACTTAACTAACAAAAGAAGGCGAAGTTTACACTTTTTAGGCGACTTAGTCGTCCACTTCGCCTGGTAGTGTGACCCCAGATACCCAGGCATGAAGATTTGTTTACCGTTATTATAACATACTGTGTATATGAATACAATAATTATAATTTTAGGTAAATACATTCCACTATTTTCCACTGTGTTGTGGTTTTTTTTGTTGTAATTTGGCACTCTACATCACTGCAACGTTGTTATATTTCTTTAGTATTATGGGCCTATGGCCAACATTACCAACAAACTATTGTCATTGTCACTGACAACATAGACTGATGATGTCACCCTTACCTCAAAGTTTCTGATGGTACAGCTGACAGTATAATGTCTTTGCAGCACATTATAGAAAAATTCATGATATTGTGGAACAACACAGAGATTCATGGCATCATTCTTAGCTCAGAGTTTCTGACTCTACACCTGACAGTGCAATCTTACATTACAGCACATCACAAAGAGACATGATATTGTTCTTAACTCAAAGTTTCTGACTGTACAGCTGACAGTGTAATCTTACATGGCACCACATCATAGAGAGGTTCATGGTATCACATTTAGCTCAAGGTTTCTGACTGTACAGCTGATAGTGCAATCTCACACTGCAGCACATCATAGAGAGACATGATATTGTTCTTAACTAAAAGTTTCTGACTCTACAGCTGACAGTGTAATCTTATACAGCACCACATCATAGAGAGATTCATGGTATCACACTTATCTCAAAGTTTCCATCTGTATATTGTGGATTTTAAAGCCAAACATTTTAATGTTCAGCTAATCAGGGTGTGTGTTACATTCACAGATATGAAATTATCTTGATGCTTTTCAGATCTAAGAAAGATAGATGGAACCCTTGCTGCCTGTAAATCCTTCCAGGAGGATGGATCAATGGATGCTTAACTTCCTTATTTTGGTCTGTGGGTGTCTTTGGATGGCAGAGGGACAGGGTATTGGGACTACCACAGTTGACCCCAGCAATGTGGAACTGAATGTGCAGGATAGGATAGCCATAGTTGGGCACTTGTTTGAGTATCAGCTAGGAGATGCTGCTTTCCATTCTGTCTACAAAATTAACAGAGTACAGTACACAATCTTAACAATATCTCCTAGCAATGGCACTATATTAGACTGGAAAACAAATCTGCAAATTTGTAATTTTAGGGACAAGGAGCATGTTCTCATTATTTTGAGAAATAATTTTTATCATGATTTTGTAAAGTAATAAAATCAGAATGGTATTAAGTTTGGAAGATCTAGGTTGTGTTCCTACACTACATAAGCATGTTTAGTGACATAGCTGTCTAGTTATGAGAGCCAGGTGAGTGATATCAGGCCTATTTGGGCCTCTTGTTTAATACAATGTACTTATCTGGTCCTTATATAAGTGTTATACATGTTAACATTTATGTAGAGCTTGATGCTAAATATTTTAATTTTTTTATATCTCAGATCAATAATTTTAGCTGTACTGGTCATAGACCAGAGGAGTGTAATGGGATGGCCTTTTGTCAGTTGTATCATTCACTGTCCTTCTGTTCATAGGCACAAGTTTGCAGTCGCTACTCCTCCTAAACTACTTGCCATGAAACCTTGCATACACATTCATCCCAGAGTCTAGTTGGTCCTCAGTAAAAATGGCACTGCTCAGACATCATATATGACCACCATTGTGGCAATCTTTAAAATCTTGTTACTTCTGCTGAATGGATGCTCGTATTAACATAGGGTTTTCAATAATGTACTTCTTATATTGTCTAGTTGGTCCTTACTGAAAATGGTGCCTCTCTGGTCTTGAAAATCATGTTGCTACTTCTTCTGAATGAAAGGTTGTGTTGACAAGAGGTTTTCACCAGGAGACTTCTCAACATATCTAGTTAGTCCTAGTTGAAAATGGTGCTGACCTGATGTCAGATATGGCCATCACGGCAGCCATCTTGAAATATATTGTTATTGCTACTTCTTGTAAATGGAAAGTCATATCAATATGGAGTTTTCACCTGAAGACTTTTTATGGCATCTAGTTGATCTTTGATAAAATGGAAGCTGATCTGACATCCAATATGGCCATTATGGCATCATCTTCAAAATCTTGTTATCACAGTTGATCTGATTGGATGGTCATATCAGCATGGGGTTTCACCAAAATACTTTTTATGCTGTTCAGTTGGTCCTAAATGAAAATGGTGCCATCTGACATTATATATGGCTACTACAATGACTATCTTGAAAATCTTTTTATCGCTTCTACTTCTGAATGGTTGGTCATTTGGACATGGGATTTCACCAAAGTCTTCTTAAAATGATTAGGTAGTCAAATGGTTTTGATCTTACATTTAGTATGGCTGCCATGATGGCCATCTTGAAAATCTTGTTATAGCTCAAGAATATCAGAGATTGTTTCAATACATAGTTTTTGTTATTTGTGTCCCTCTTCAGTCATTACATATGTGAGAAAAATGTTTTTTTGCATTGATTGTGACAAAGGCTATAAATGAATACAGAATTTTACAGTTTATGGATTTTGAAATTCGTAGAAACTATAGGATCCATAAGAAACTGTCAATTGTATGGCATATGGCTTGTTTGAACTTATTGTATACAGCCAGTATAAAATAAGTTTCAGCTTTTTAAAATTACATATTTACCACTGTCTATTAACATGAGACCAACTGTTAAGAGTGTAGACACAGATTATTTGTCACATAATGTACTGTAACATGTTCAGTTTAATTTGCTTGAATTATATGTAGAGCAAACAGTATAGATCATAATCTGGCAGTGTATTAGGCAATGGTAGATCAAAGCCTATGACCTTAGCAGTTGGGTGCATATTTTACATTGTCAAAAACAGCACAGAATTAAAAAAAATTGAATTCCACCTATAATTTCTGCTTTAAAACGCCAAACCAAACCAATCCAATCCTATATTTCAGGTCATTGAGCTTGGTGAGAAGAAGTTACCAGATTGGATGTCTTATAATGAAACCAGTTACATGCTGCATGGTGTACCGATGCTGGATGCCGTGGGCAAACTTTATTTGCAGGTGAAAGCCCAGTGTAAAACCCAAGCACCCTACTGCAGCAATATTGCCGAAACTTTCATTGTCACTGTTATAGAGCAAGTTTCTTCACCATCTCGAGGTAGTCTGGTTCTCTCTTTGCATGCCACACCTGTTATATCTACAGCTGATTTTTATCTCACAGCATGTGCTACTGTTCAAGCATGAAGAAAATAGAAATAACCTGTATAACCTAGAATTTCAAAGAACACTTGTCTTGCATTTAGAAAATTTATCACTAACAATCACAAAGAGAATTAATCTGATCCTAAATTTACATTGATTCCTGGCTGTCAGCCCATGTTTTATAACAGTTAAGAAACCTCAACTTAAATTTTTAGTCTGGTCATTTGGATTTTGCAGCATTTATTTTCAGCACTTAGATGAACACTGAGTATATGAACATTATTATCTGAAATTTTCTTAAAATCATCAGCTCTCACTCATCTCTCAATTTTGGACCTCCTATCCCCCTCATTGACTGGAAAAACTAACATGACTTACTTTAACAGATGACCACGTTGAAAATATTCCTCTGCCTGTATAATACAGGATATAACATTTGTCATTTTAATTATCAAGCAGAACTAGTGTTTATTCATCAAGAGTTTAACTTTTTCAACTTTTTTCATTATCTGATAGTAATCTTTGTGTGACTTTGTTTAATTTCTTATCTTACATGTCACTCAACACTAGTTCCTCTAACACATGGTCTGAAATATTAATATATTCAAACAAATTACTAAGTTCATTTTCAGTGACATGCATATCTTTAACTGTAGTATCAGTACATGTTGACAGTTTAATGTTGCTGTTGATTCTGTGCCCACTGTAAAGATGCTCTCACATTTTAGACACATCTTTATCTATACAGTTTAAGTTGTCATCGTTTGAAACCGCATCAAGTGCCTATACAGCTTCCCCATGCTCCCCTCAAACTGATGCCCAATATCAAACAGCATTGCCAGCCTTACTCAAAATGTGATGTTCAAAACTTTCTTGTTGTTGCAAAATCCAACCTCCACCAGCATACCTTTCACTTTTCTTGTGATGACATTTTGATCAGCAGCCATCTTGTTATCCAGTTCTGCTTCCTTTCTTCATGTTATATCTCAAAGAGTAATCAACTTACCTAACTAAAAATGAGGACACCAACGTGTTTCTTTCAGTTCAGGGTCCTGGGTCATCTAATTCCTCTAATGATGCTGTCAGTGAATTATCTAGAGCAATTTAAGTTACAGCAGCTGGTCATTCCCTCTAGCATAGATTCATTCAAGAAAAGTATGATTAGATCCACCTGTACGACTTATTTTTCTTTCACAAGATTTTCAGTATTGATCACCATGGTAATGTCTCTGAAAATGGAATCACATGTTAGAGACAAATATTAAAGACAAAATCATGATTAGGAACAATGTAATTTCATTTTGGTCCATCTGGTGGACTGGTAGAGTCTACCTTTGATTTGGCACAGATCATACAAACCTAAGGGTGATCTTAATACCATCAGATGCAATCCACACTCAGCTAAAACAACTGCCAGATTTTCAATACTGTCTGTGACATCAGCTTTTGAAGAATCTTATTTAGAAACTCTACCTCTATCTTATGGAATATGGTCAGAATTCAGGTCAGATATAATTCATTTCCTGTCTGCAGAAGACCTATAGATATGTCTTAGTCACATTTTCTGAATCAAAATATTTGTAACAAAAGGGTAACTCACTGTGCTTGTTCCCAGTAACTTTTCTCCTACTGGTTCATTAGTTCCTCAAGTTTTATTTTGAGGAAATGATGTTAACCTTAGGTCTTACTGTTACCTCACCTACCAGGTACTTTGGTCTTTCCCTCTAACACACCTGTAACAGGTAAGAGCTCACCATTACAACACCTATAAGGGATGCTTGCTCTGACCCCACCTGACTTTTACTGTTAATAACACTACCCTCACAAACTGTATGTACAGATACCTGTTGACTTATGCGATTTTAACTTATGTGAATTTTGAAATTGTTTCTCTAATTTAATTTTTTTTAATGAAGACTAAAATGCAATGAAGTTATTTTTGTCAGAAAAACATGTTAGGATTTGTAAATGGCCTATGTGAATGGTATTAAAGTTAATTGAATTATGTATTTTTCAATGAAAGCTAAGGGCAGTGAAAGCAAACATTTTGAGTTAAAATACCACTGTCAGGAATGCAACTATCATGTCAGTTGGGGCTTAGCTACAGATCAATTCCATTATGCCAGCTTTTTGTCTCACATCCTACAAATGTTTCTTTTTCTTTTTGATATGCATTTCTTTGGAGAAGAACTGTGTACATTTACATACATAAAAGACACATATAACCCCAATAAACTTACCTATGATGTACCTATATTTTCAGTACTTTGAGATTATTGAGTTAATGTATTGGGTATGATGATTCTATGGTCTTAAGCTAAGTAACAGAAAAGAGTGAAAACCACAAGATATGTAAAATTAAAAAAATAATTTATTTCCCTAGAATACAAAGTGAAAAACAAAAAATTCAAAAAGAACTTACAGTATAATGAATTAAATCCCAGATAGTCCTAAACGTTCTGTCACAAGTCCAAATGTATGAAGTTCCAATTGAATTCCAGTGGTTTTCCAAATAAATTCCAATATTGAATATTGATGTGCCTGTAGTCTCAGATTTGTTAACGTGTCAATGGCTTGAAATGTGCTAATTTACCAATGGCTTGGAATGTGGCGATGTGTTAATAGTCTTGATATAACACAGTAATATAATCCAAAAAGTCCTTGACTGAATTCATTATAATTCCAAAGTAATGATTTTGTACAAGAAGTATTAATGAGCACTTTGTAATTTCCAGTAAATAATTTAAATAAATAAATCCACCCAAATTAGGAACTGAACACTACAATAAGCCTGATTTCACTTCTGATATTAAGGTACGAATGAGTAATTTTTCAAGTAAACAACATTGATATTAAAAGCTAAGATGCAATAAGAGAACCAGGATGTAGGTCAGTTTCCTATCTAAAACATCTAAGTTGTCAACAACTTTAGCAATTTCCAAGTGGAAAATTAATATCCGAGACTCAGATTCAAATAAACACGTTTACCTCCTTTGATAATTATCTGAATGTTTAATCTGTAATCGTAGAAAAATATTTAGCTATGTATTATTTTGCTTCAAAATGCCACTAGTCAGGTAGACCATTAATTTGATTTTGGACTTAGGTCCATTACAAAATACAAATATACATAATGTATAATCACGGAGAAAAGCCAACAAACAATACAAACTAAATATATATAACAGGGGAAACAACTTCAGACAAGAATTTTACAGAATTTTAAAATTACAAACAAGAGCTGCATGTACACTACTAGATAAATCCTTTTGATTCACTACCCGATCCCCTTTTGAAAACTTGAATTTGGATGGAAATTGACAAAAATTGACAACAGTAAAGCTGTTTTGGTGCATAAGGCTTGAAATAGAACTGCACTATAATATATACAAGACATGTTTATTAATACAGTCTAGTTATTCTCTTTGCCTTATAGAAGATGGAAATCGTTGGATACCAAACCTAAACTACGGTAATTAAAAGAATTTTAACATTTCACTAGTTCTTGTCTGGAACAGCTTGCCATTCAAAATTTAAGAAATCAAAGTATCTCCCTGCTTTTAAAATGGATGCTCTGACTGCATATTAAACAAATGATAAATATTCTGTTTCAAGTTTTGTTAAATTGATATATAGTGCATCTATAGATTGTGGAGAAGGCATTAAGTGATAACATGCTTTTTTACTAATTTAATTATTTTCTATTATTATTATTATTATTATTATTATTATTGTTATTATTATTACATGTATATTCATAGCATAACCATGCTCCTGCTTTATAGTGTTGTTGATGGGAGCCATAAAAGTAACTTGTTATAATGAGAGAGACCTGTACAGAGGGAAGTTGCAACATGGCAAGGTTTTATTTAATAGTGCATTGAAACTCAACAGTAGAGCATTTAATTATGTGAAGTCACATTAGACTTGGTTATCATGAGACAAAAAATTAAGTCAAATTATGTAACAGTGATTAAAAACAAAATCTGACCAATTTAATGAGATCCATGACCATCCAAATGTTATAAACATGGCAGTGGCATACTTAGTGGTTGTATAATTTTATAAAAGGGATATTAGTATACTTAGTGATTGTATAATTTTATAAAAGGGATAGTGTTACACTGAGTGGTTGTATAATTTTATAAAAGGGATAGTGGTACACTGAGTGGTTGTATAATTTTATAAAAGGGATAGTGATACACTGAGTGGTTGTATAATTTTTTAAAAGGGATAGTGTTACACTGAGTGGTTGTATAATTTTATAAAAGGGATAATGGTATGCTGAGTGGTTGTATAATGATATTATAAAAGGGGTAGTAATATAATGAGTGGTTTTATGATATAAAAGGGGTAGTAGTATACTGAGTGGTTGTATAATGATATTATAAAAGGGGTAGTAGTATAATGAGTGGTTGTATGATATAAAAGGGATAATGGTATACCGAGTGGTTGTATAATGATATTATAAAAGGGATAGTGGTATACTGAGTGGTTGTATAATTTTATAAAATAGATAGTGGTACACTGAGTGGTTGTATAATTTTATAAAATGGATAATGGTATACTGAGTGGTTGTATAATGGTATTATAAAAGGGGTAGTGGTATAATGAGTGGTTGTATGATATAAAAGGGGTAGTAGTATACTGAGTGGTTGTATAATGATATTATAAAGTGGCAGTGGTATAATGAGCAGTTGTTTGATATAAAAGGGGTAGTGGTATAATGAGTGGTTGTATAATGATATTATAAAAGTGGCAGTAGTATAATGAGTGCTTGTATGATATGAAAGGGGTAGTGCTGTACTGAGTGGTTGTATAATGATATTATAAAATGGGTAGTAGTATACTTAGGGGGTTGTATGATATAAAAGGGGTTGTAGTATACTGAGGGGTTGTATGATATAGAAGTGGTAGTGGTATACTGAGGGATTGTATAATGATATTATAAAAGAGGTATTGGTATAATGAGTGGTTGTGTGATATAAAAGGGGTAGTGGTATACTGAGTGGTTGTATAATGATATAAAAGGGGTAGTGGTATAATGAGTGGTTGTGTGATATAAAAGGGTTAGTGGTATACTGAGGGGTTGTATAATAATATTATAAAAGGGGTAGTGGTATACTGAGGAGTTGTATCAGTGACCACTATACTTTCGCTCAGGTGTGAAAATGATTTTGAAGACAGCGTGACATAGATTGATATGCATCTTTTATTTTTATTTTCGTAGTGTACAAAATCAAACAAGATATGGACCACTTTATTGTTGGATCATACAGTAGGGCATTGCACCATCTCACATTTTGAGCTAACTGTATGTGACAATGGTTCTTCTGAGGCTTTGCTTTACAGGTTAGACATTTTGTTTTGCAAACTTCTTACTTTTAAATAATATTATCTTTCTTTAATTTAATTCACTCAGCATGAATTCACCTTTTTCTGAAGCATCAGTTTCATAGTTAATAATTGTGTTTTTGTGTTTTTTGATTTTTAATGTAGCTTTAACAATTTGAGTCATATTGCTACAAATGTTTGCAGTGTGGCAGTTTATAGTGATGTCTAGCACTGGGGGCATCATGCCTCAGACAAGTGGCATCATGTCCCGCCAGTCACATTAACCTGAACCAGGTCAACCAGTCCTAACACTAACCTCTTAATGCTGAGCACCAAGTGAGGCAGCTGCTAGTACCATATTTTTTATGTCTTTGGTATGATTTGGCTTGGAGTTTGAACCCACAACTTCCCACATCCAAGGCATCATTGTTAATTTTTTTAAAAATCTAATGTGTTTTATAGTTAATAAAAAAAAGATTTCATATTTGTCAGTAATTAATTCATTAGATATTCCTCTGACAGAAATGCTGTTTTGGGCAAAGATATTTTATGTTTCATTTTTCTAATTTCGTGGTTTGTAGCAACCACAAAATCCATGAATATTGGTACCCTTAGAATAAGATGGAATTGACAGTACAGATCATAATTGCCATTATTATTTTGATAGACTGATATGATGCTTTTGGCCTGTTATTATATTGATAGAGTTATTTTACAATTTTGGCCATATTTTGATAGATTGATATGATGCCTTTAACCTGTTTACGGCCAGTAGACATAGTAACATTAATGTACAAAGTAACTCTTGCAAAGCCATTGTGTTGACTTGGCAGGAAACAAAAATAATATTCCATCAGGATATGTGTCTTAATCACAATGGCTATCAGAACTTTTTTACCTGTTAACTGCAGGGGCCTCTTCAAAATATATTGGTTGCATTGTAGTGAAGGACAGCTAGCTTAATGCATGTTGTTTTTTAGATTTTACTTATAATAGAAACTCACAATATGTATTTTTAATTTTTTATTTTGTTGCAATTGCATGGAAATATGTTTGATGAATATTTGATATAAAGTCATATCTCATGTTGATCTAAAAATTATTTTAAATAAATAGTGGCTGTAATTTTAAGAATTCAAGCTGAAAGCTTGTTTGAATGGCATCTGTTAGACTTGTTTGAATGGCATCTGTTAGACTTGTTTGAATGGCATCTGTTAGACTTGTTAAAACTGAACAAAGATGCAGGTTCTTTCTCTGTGATCATTGACAATAAATCAGAATATTTCATAACTTAGTGCTTTTTATGTGGTTTTACATTTTATACAAATAATATTAAAGAGTCACAAAAATATAATATATTTGTCTTTTACACTTTGTTTCTACTTTTCTTATTTGTCAACTTGGGAAAACTTAAGTACAATGTCTAATTTTGTATTTAACTTTAGACTTGAAAATTCTTCATAGTTTTAAACAAGGTTTAATAAGAAAAGAAACAAATTTTCAACTTATTTCCCCTCCAGGTACCCTAGATAGTGCTCCAGTCCTACAAAACCCTGTGAACTACTTACAAGTGACGACTGGAGTATACTTTGAGTTCAAGGTACCAGCTAACACCTTCATTGACCAAGAAGATGGACAAACACCAAATCTGACCCTCATTGTCAGAAGACCTTTTGGAGAGCTTCTTCATGCAAGCTCCTGGCTGATATTTGATCAGGACAGACAGATGCTTTATGGTGTTCCACTGATACAGGATCTTCAGTATGATGAACCAGACCACGGGAAGCAGAATATTTCCAGCATCACATTGACAGCAGAAGATTCGGCTGGTAATGTTGCCAGGGACTCAATTTTTCTAGCTTACAACAACTCCCTTTTCTCTGAGATTACACACCGATTTGTTCTTACTCTGAACAAAAGTTTTGAAGGCTTTATGTCCATGAGGGAGAACTTGGTAAAATTTGCAAAACATCTTGCATATTATTTTGAAGATGTGGGACCTGGCTTGATTGTGTTTCTTGATGTTAAACCAGGATCAGTACATATATCATGGAGTAACATAAGTTTATCAGGAAGTTCCTGCAAACGAGATGATATCATGAATCTTTTGAAAAGGATTACGTACAACAACTCCCTTGTTGATGAATTTGTATCAAAGTTTGGTACTGAATTTGATCCAGTCTCAGCAAATGTCGAATTTGTCGGCACATGTACATTACCTCCTGTCTTTCAAGTGGTACCAACAAAACAACCCCCTGCACCCCAAATGGACAAAGATGGGGAGAGTTTCTTGATCCAGGTTGTCTTACCTGTTGTGGCAGCAGTTTTATTTCTAATTATCTTAATATTAATTATCTATCTTGTTTATCGTCATAGACATTCAGGTTCCACAGATGTGCTAAAATCAGAGAAACCCACTTTTCTTGAGGACAGGAGACCTATTATATTTCCTGAAGAGCTGGAAATGGTGGATCCATCTTTGAAACCTAGACAACCCTCTGTGATTCCCACTGACTACATCCAGGACCGCCCTCCAGAGGATTCTGTTGGTGGGTCACGGAATAACCTGGCTCCACCAGGATATCAGCTTCCATATGAAGAAAATGATTTGTTTTATTCAGATAATCAGTCGCCACCACCACCCCCATCATATGGATCCACTCATAACACAGAACCACCTCCATATAGACTTCCACCTCCTTACCCACTGAATTCAAGGCCATAGGCAGCAACTAGATAAAAGATGAGTGTTTTCCAGTTTTTGTCCTTGAAATATGTACAGTACACATCATATTTAAGTCCATGAATCACTAAGAAAGAATACCAGGTAGTAGTTTGATCACAAAGAAAATGACCATTGGATTATTGGCTGGTGGTTCAGCCTCAGTATGGTGTGTTATGGTTATGATTTAAATCAAACAATATAGTCTCCAATGTACTGGAGTATTATGTTATGGCAGTCTGAATGTGTTCACTGATGGATGATGTTTTATGTGGGTGAATATGGTAACACTTTCATCTTGTATGATATGACATTTATCTTATGTGACATCATTATGTCTATGTTACATAATGACATTGATCTTGTGTTACATCATTACATTTATCTTGTGTCATATAATGAAATTTATCTTGTGTTACAGCATGACATTTATCTTGTGTGACATGATTATGTCTGTGTTACATAATGACATTGATCTTGTGTTACATCATTACATTTATCTTGTGTCAAATAATGAAATTTACCATGTTACATCATGACATTTATCTCATGTGACATCATTATGTCTGTGTTACATAATGACATTGATCTTGTGTTACATCATTATATTTATCTTGTGTCATATAATGAAATTTATCTTGTGTTACTTCATGACATTTATCTTGTGTTACATCATGATTCTTATCTTTTGTTACATCATGACATTTATCTTGTGTCATATGATGAAATTTATCTTGTGTTACATCATGACATTTATCTTGTGCTACAGTAAGACATTTATCTTGTATCATATGATGACGTTTATCATGGGTTATATCATGATATTACAAAGGTATGCTAAAAAGGATATGTCATATAGTTATGAAATGTTATACCAGTAGCATCAGGTGACATGATAATGCAAATGGATATGTCATATAGTTATGAAATGTTATACCAGTAGCATCAGGTGACATGATAATGCAAAAGGATATGTCATATAGTTATGAAATGTTATACCAGCAGCATCAGGTGACATGATAATGCAAATGGATATGTCATATAGTTATGAAATGTTATACCAGTAGGATCAGGTGACATGAAAATGCAAAAGGATATGTTGTATAGTTATGAAATGTTATACCAGTAGCATCAGGTGACATGATAATGCAAATGGATATGTCATATAGTTATGAAATGCTATACCAGTAGCATCAGGTGATGTGAAAATGCAAAAGGATATGTTGTATAGTTATGAAATGTTATACCAGTAGCATCAGGTGACATGAAAATGCAAAAGGATATGTTGTATAGTTATGAAATGTTACACCATGTAACCCGAGATTACAAATGTATGCTCAAAAAGGATGTCATTTTGTTATGCAAATACTACACCAATGGCATAAGGTAAAGCAATATTAAAAATGTGTGCTAAAAAGGCCATGTCATGTTGTTACACTGATTGCATAAGGTAATGTGATATTACAAATGCATGTTAGAGAAGGATATGTATAGGATGATACTGGTAACATTAATGTCATTTATATCAAGAATATTATAATCATGTAATTTTAAAATTTTGTTCATTTTGCCTTTCCTGTTAATAACAAGACATTAATTATTACTTTCCCAGCATCATCTACAATGTTAAGATTCTGTGTTAAAGGTTTTGACAGTCAAATATCTCATATAATAGTTGATGTAGGAGGGTATATATTGTACAGTAAAATGTCAAGTTGATGTCATATATCTTCTGTATCAATTGACATAGGAGGGTATGTGTTAAACAGTAAAACATAAATTTGATGTATGTACAGAAACTTTGTCATAACTTTACTATATATGTCTAAAGCTTTTACCCTGCAGAATGTTTAAATTTTATGTCATGAGTGTCTAAACACAGTTTAAGTTGGGCTGTTGTAACACTTTATAGGGTAGAACTGCATTCTTAACCCTAGTGTTTATTTAAAGATTCATATTTGTAACATAAAACAGTCACAATTTTTTTACTGTGCATATACCCCAATGAGAATGAAGGCATTAAAATTTCCAGTTTAGTTATCTTTCTTAATTTGTGAAAATGTGATGATGTGAAAGTGTTGTGATTTACTCAAGATTTATTGTATATAAAGCATACAATTAAGAATTTTTTTTTCAGCAAGAGATTATAGTAATATGATGACCCAGTGTATATTCATATTCCATAGAACTTGCACATAATTATGAATTAAATTGTGTGTACAATCTTTGAGATCTCATTTAAGGTCCTAGTCCTGGTTTTATAATTTGATATGTATCATAGGAGATTGCTTTAGTTTAAAAATGAATTTTGATGTATGTGGTAATGTTACTACTAAAGGTCAGCAATTTTAAGTGAAAATATTTGTCCTTTATCTGAGATGATGCTATTTATTCATGTAATTGTACTGTTGTGTACATTTGTGTTCAGGTAGTCTGGGATTAAATTCTCGCATGGAACTTTTTAATTTGCATTTTTGATGCTCCACCACATCACTGGTTGGGGCATATAGTGTTACATTTTTATGTCCATCTGTCCATCACAACTTAGTTAGTTTTTGTCTATAGGTATGTTTTTAGACACTCTTAATTTAGATCTAGGTATGTTTTTTAGGCACTCTTAACTTAGATCTAGATATGTGTTTTAGGCGCTCTTAACTTAGATCTAGGTATGTTTTTTAGGCACACTTAACTCAGTTCTAGGTATGTTTTTAGGCACTCTTAACTTAGATCTAGGTATGTGTTTTAGGCACTCTTAACTTTGATCTAGGTATTTTTTTAGGTACTCTTAACAAAGATCCAGGTATGTGTTTTAGGCACTCTTAACTTAGATCTAGGTATGTTTTTTAGGCATGTTTAACTTAGATCTAGGTATGTTTTTTAGGCACTCTTAACTTAGAGCTAGCTACATTTTTAGGCACTCTTAACTTAGATCTAGGTATGCTTTTAGGCACTCTTAGATCTAGGTGTTTTTTTAGGCACGTTTAACTTAGATCTAGGTATTTTTTTTAGGCACTCTTAGATCTAGATATGTTTTTTAGGCACTCTTAACTTAGATCTAGCTACATTTTTAGGCACTCTTAATTTAGATCTAGGTGTTTTTAGGGACTCTTAACTTAAATCTAGGTATGTTTTTAGGTACTCTTAACTTAGAGCTAGGTATATTTTTAGGCACTCTTAAGTTAGATATGTTCTGATAACAATTAACATCAGCTATTTTTCACAAAGATCAGCATAAAAGCATCTTAATGTTTTAGAGTATTGATGCAGTGGAATATTAATTTTTACCTAATTGGACCAATTGTAGCTGTTTTGAAGGGTATAGATTTCAGATGTCAGCTGTTCTCAATATATCAGAATTGCATGTTATGATGGTTGCAGGGTTTTTCATTTTGATTAGACTTCTTTTTCTGGGTAATTTGACAGTTTGTTTTATTGGTTAATGACCTTGTAAGAATAATGTTCATACATATTTGACTATATGTCAACATTCAGGAAATAGTTTGAACCCTTAGGCACAAATGTTTCCATTTTGCTCTGATGAAACATTTGCATACAGAAAAATGTGCAAGATTTATGGTTGTGCACAATGCATGTTAAGGCTGTATCTTAGCTTTGTTAATATTTACAGAATAATTCTGTTTTTAGGGTTTAAATTTAGAGTTTTAGGGAAATAAAATCTTAGCTTTGTTAATATTTACAGAATAATTCAGTTTTTAGGGTTTAAATTTAGAGTTTTAGGGAAATAAAATCTAGTTTTAGTAGGGAGATTTCATATGACTGTGATGCTTTTATGTTTTAGAATCAACTTTATGCTGCTGATCCGATTAATTTTGCAAATACTATTCTTCTTGAGATGCTGATGATTAAATATTACTAAATAGTTTCCTGAAACAAATATTCTTTGGTGCCAAATTATGTACTAATATAAAGGTTAGACTAGTCACCTAGTAACAAGTCTTTTTATATCCCACCATGAAAGTGTTAGGGGCATAGTGTTACCCTTGTCTGTCACACCTTGGTTAAGGTTTGCATTGAGGTTATTTCAGGCACTAGCAGGAGCATCCACATTCAATGAACACATTTATAGTTTCTTATTTATTCCTTAACCCCAGCATCAGTGAATCAACAAATTTATACAGAAAATAATTCCCTCCATGTGGAATAATTATTAATCATTTTATTATGGTTATCTTTCACCTAACAGCAGTAAAATGCATCCTCTTGCTATATGAAATTCAAACCAAAATATAATTAATTGTAATTCATCAACTGTTATGCACTCAACTGTATCCAGCATTGAACAAGGTCTGCAGGAGCATACTGTGCTAAAAAGTCAGGATCTATGTTTCTTCTTATGATTTTAAGGTAGTCCTATTTTGTAAAATCAATACTTTCTACACAGTGCAAAATGACATGGTCATTACGTGATGTCAGTGATATGATGTCACTTTTTACCTGGGTGTATCTTAAAAAAAATTCTCAGAAAAATTTGATAATCACAATAACAGTCCTGTGAAAAAAAAATGAAAGAGCGAATGAAAAGTGTGAGGCCATAAAATATCTTTAGCAATTACAATCTGCTGTAAATCATCAGTACAGACATTTTGTTGCAGGAAATGTTTGTGATCTAAATAATTTTGTCATCCCCCACCCCTCCAAATAAAGAAACATATATTTTTTTGTATGATTGTAGGGAGGATTTTAAATCAGTGCAGTTTGGTGAACTTTTCAATACTTACTCAGACATTATGCTATGGGCACTGAGGGACAGGACGGATCTATTTTGTTTGTTCTACTGATTACTCCTAACAAATTGCATAGACCCAGATCTGCTGGCAGTCTGGGTCTGTGCAGTTTGCAGTTGGACTTGTCTTCTAAGCAAGTATATATGGTACCCATCTCATAAGGTTGATCTGAAACCTTTTATAGATGCACATCTGATACAGATTTAGGTTCCTTGCTGTCAAGAAGGATGTCACCTAAAAATGGTTATGTAATAGTTATGCTGTGCATAGATGCAATGAACAATGCTTGTAGATGGTTGTAATCAGAGTGAAACAATAGCAACATAAACACTTATCTTCTTATTATAAAATAATTATTTAGGGTATTTAATAAACATATCATTAGTAACTTGATCTTGAAGTTTGTATCTTGCTTTGTTTGATAGCAGAAGGACATCAGCTTTGCTTGACCCTTTGGTCAAACTTGATGTGATACATTGACCCAGATTAAGTTTCTGTACTGATATAACCTGTATATATTTACCAGCCTACTATCAGAAAATTGAGTAAAGAAATGTTTAATCAGAAGGGATTTTTTTTCCAGCCAAAATTTTGCAAAGATAATGAAAGTTGATATGGTAATAAAGACAGTAGGATTTATGAACAATAGCCGTTCTTTAAGTAACACTAATTATTGATCATTGTAAGGGTCATATTCAGAAAATATACCCTCCGTTTGCATTTGTAAATATATACACTCAAATCTTGTTGATCCATCTGTAAAGTTTTCCAAACACTGTATTTGTATGATACCTAAGATGGGCAGATTAGACTCTGTATTCTTCATAATACGTAGCAGTCATCAGTTTTTTTGTCAAGAAAAGTAACATGATGTGTAGGTTGAAATTTGGTACAGTTTATACATACAGTTGTCCTATTGTGATGCAATCATTGATTTGTATCAAAGGCAGAATTACAAACAAATGTTTGTGTATTACTCAAGCCAAATTAATTTACCCTGAATTCTGTTATTATAGATGGAATCTATTTTAATAGTTTAGCATTATTGGGAGGGTACAGAAATTTTTGAAATTGAAGTAATTTTCATTTAGTATTTAAATTTTTGGTTAACACTAGTAATTGAGTGCACAAACCTTGGTACCCAATAAATAAAAGTGAATTCACAGTCCAAGCTAGCCAGCTAGCTAGCAAAATATTGCCTGAATTAAACTGGTTATTTGTATGTGTTCAAATAGAATCATTACTGTTGTTTCCAGAAAAGATGGCTGATTTGTTTCCAGTATATGATTTTACTATTATGAAAATTATTCACCTCATTTTTGCAGTGGTTTTGATGATCAAACAACAATTTAATATCTGTCGATTCATTTTTATTCCTTATTCATTTATTTAAATTATGATGTGTGTTAAATATTTTTAAAGAGTTCACATTTCTGAGTGTCAACCCTTTTAATTGATGCTTGGTATTTTAGACTTACCTTGATGTAATTTAAATATTAGTTTGTTGCAGTCATTTCTTACAAAATTATTGCAGAGAAATTTATTCCACACAATTCGAACATACACCAACTGAAATTCAGAATATATTTTCATGACAAATATGCCAAGTTAAAAAACAATTCCAAGATTTTATGTCCCTATCTGTGGAGTTCTTCCATCATGTCAATGATATCACAAATTTAGCTTCCACTCAATAACTTTGAAAAACTTAATGGATTATATATTATAAAAAGACCTCGGTCAGGCTCATTTTCACCATTTTGCGGCAAACTTTCAAAGAGTTATTACCCTTGTTTAACAAATTGCATCATACTGGTGAAGTCATCTGTGTCAAATAGTGTTATAGACACATTTCTAGTCAATATCTAATTTTTAATTGTCAAACAATGATATTCTGTCTTAATTTTTGTCTTTTAATTAAAATTATTATCTTTGTAGTTTTTTATCTTACAATATCGTTTTGTTTTATCCTTGACAAATTACATCGAGTAATGTGGTTAGTACATTACAAAGCAAAAATTTGATTTCAAGTTTTGTCACAGTGCATACTGGAAAGGATTCAGTAAGAAGTCAGCAGAATAAGAAGTCATTACTATAGTTACTCATGATTAATAGGTGGCAAACTAAGAACAATGAGACCTTGATTTTCCTGGCTTTGCATAATGTAGAGGTAGCATGGCGCCTGCATTGTTCTACTTGTAATTTTTAGAATGCCATAAATTCTGATCTTGCAGCACCTTATCTGATGTCAGAGATATGGATCTACATTGAATATGAAGATTGGAGTTTTACATGACTACATATATTGCAAATGACAGATTTCTAGGGTAATCTTACCAAGGTTCTGTAATAAAATCGACAGCATGTTCTTCAACCTTACCAGAACTGTAACATTGGATCCATTTTTAGTGTTAGATTATTTCACTGTAATTTAAAATAAAATTGAAGAGTCCTATTAATGGATTAATTACTGTAATTTAAAATAAAATTGAAGATCCCTATTAATGGAAATAAGTTTAGTCACTGCAATTCTTTTTGGATCTCTTTGAATGCTTAAAGTAAATTCAAGCTGTTGCAGATGATGCAGACAATAAACTCAAGCCTTGAACAGGTTTCATACACATATTTTACATGCATTTTTTGAAAATAAAAAAATTATGTTAGTGATTATTCTGTTGTAATCAGGTTGAATTGTAAGGACATTATTTGTGACTTTGTTAATTTTTTTCAAACTTGTTTGTGAATTATAAAAAACTTGTACATCATTTCATTACCCTACAAAGGTAGATAATTGCAGAAATCAAAACACTCCACATTTGTACTGCTGCCATGAATGTTGCTTTTGTTCACATCTTACATTTTTGGCATGCACCCACCCCAGTATTGAGACTTTATAAATTACACACAATGTATGTGTACTGACACAAATTTCAGGATTTAGGGAACTACAAGTAATTAAAATTTTCAGTGTAGATACATTCACCTTTTTTGTCTTCCAAAATCCTGATACTTTCCATTGTTTGCATTCACCTTGAAATTTTTTTGCAATTTTGTATGTTTTTATTTTTCAACTTTTAATCAGCACCATACATCCAGTCTTGTGCTGACATGCTGTTAAACCTTATATATATATATATATATATATATATATATATATATATATATATATATATATATATATATATATATGTAAGTATTCACAATTGTTGACAGCAGCAGAAAGTGCCAATAAGTCCCTTATCTAAAACGATATAAGATTTTAAGATTTTGAAAGGCTTTAATATTACTTTCCGGTGGTCTCATTTACTTTAAGTTCTTCTAGCCTAAGAACCTACTGGATCTCAGAGGTGTGTTTTTTTGCCAAAAGAAAAAGATTTTTTGTGTATTTTTAGAATGTAAGCTGTTAACATTTATGCCTGCCATTTTAATTAAGAGAAAATACTGTTGTGACCCAGTTTACAATAAAAAAACAACCAGTTAGCATGCTTGTATTTCACCATTTGCAAACGTTTTCTCAGGACTACTGCTGCCAATTTCTCGAAAAGTCCTGATCAGAAAAAGCTGAAATTTTGGTAACTCTGCAGAAAACCTCATTGCACAGATCATGCACATTGAATGAATACACCATTTTAAACAAGTTGGTATAACTTACCAGTCTTAATTTCATGTTATTATACATTTGTAGAGTGTTTGTTGATGTTTCATCACTGAGGTACATTTAATTGACCCCTCAACTGCAGGTTGCAACTGTCAATCAACCATCATATAAAAGAGATTCCAGGGGACCATTGGCCACTTCTTTTGCCAACTAGATATGAATCATTACTTAATCTCATTTGGGCTGGTAATGTTTTGGTAGCTGAGCAAAGCTTGTTCAGTTAAGTAGAACACCCATGTGGAGTTTGCAATATAGCATACAATAATCAGTCTTTATGAGAGCCAAAGAGGTTTAGTGCCATGCCAGACTTGTGACCAGACTGGTGCAGATTTGAATGCTGTTATCAGGTCAGTTCAGACTGGTTGCCATGTTGCATTCATGGACAAGACACTTTGCTTGAATTATCTTGGCACAATATAACCTTATGTTGCTGTGCCATAAATATGAAACTAAACCAAATAGAATCTTCATCACTTCAACTTTTTTTATCCAGCTTTTACAAATCCTTTACAGTCCTGTGTCAGTCATGTGAAAATTTGTCAAAAAGAAAAACATAGGTTTTAAAGGAATATAAAAGTTAATTACTTGTAGTAGACAGAGTATTCCCCATTTGTCCAAGGGGTCAGTTTGGGGTCTCATTCATTTTTAATGCCTTTGTTTTCAGCTATTTTGTTTTTGGAATTTGTAACATAACCATTCTTTGTCTTGATAGTACTACAAGAATCAATCGGAACTTTGAATCCATCTAAGTCAAATTAAAGGTCTGTGTGCTGTATATGATCGTCCAGTACATGTTTTATTTGTCTGTTATGATCCGAACTTTGAATCCATCTAAGTCAAATTAAAGGTCTGTGTGCTGTATATGATCGTCCAGTACATGTTTTATTTGTCTGTTATGATCTGAACTTTGAATCCATCTAAGTCAAATTAAAGGTCTGTGTGCTGTATTTGATTGTCCAGTACATGTTTTATTTGTGTTATGATCCGAACTTTGAATCCATCTAAGTTAAATTAAAGGTCTGTGTGCTGTATTTGATTGTCCAGTACATGTTTTATTTGTCTGTTATGATCCGAACTTTGAATCCATCTAAGTCAAATTAAAGGTCTGTGTGCTGTATATGATTGTCCAGTACATGTTTTATTTGTCTTTTATGATCCAAAAGACCCGTATCATAAGAGGACATGTATCAGTATGTAATATTCAAAAAAGAAAGGATTTGTCTTCTTGTTTCTTAAAGTGTTCTGAAAATGTCTTCAGGTGCAGTTAAATCAAGAGTGAAATAATTGAATAGAGATTGATATCTTATTAATTCTGACCAGTGTAGCTAGGTATTAGGTATGGATTATTCACTTGTTCTCTTCAGCAAAACAGCAGTTGTGTCATAATGTTTTCTCTGATCAGTGATGCTTTTTTATATTTTATCAAGATGGGGCACAGTTTTTCAAATAATGGGTCAGTGACACTGAACATACTAATTAAAAACAATTTTCAATTAGTTTTCAAAGCAAACATTATTCCTGAACAACACATTTCAACAGTTTAGTTTACACCTTGGCAACTAGAGATGGGGAAATGTTTTAGAATAATATGCAATATTTTTTTGTTTTCTTGTTGTTTTGTTTGTTTTCTTTACCTACATTGTGATTTTGTCAATTCAATTGTGAACAAACTATTAACAGAATATATGTTTTATTATTTTCATGATTGTTGTGATGTGCTTTATGAAACTAGGCACTATCCAAGTAGATGGTGAATGTAATTTTATCCTATGTTGCTTGTATTAGAGAATAACAAACCTGTCACTGTTAGAGTATGTCTTTTGAACATAAAATTTGTCCAGTGTTAACGTTAGTTAAAATAAGAAACTAGTCATTTGTGAAGGCACATTTGATAAATGTGTTCCATGTTGTATTGGTAGTAGGAAATTATCATGCTGTAAACAGACTTGTGGAATACTGAAGCATTATTAAAATATATTCATACATGTATGTTTCTGTTGAGTTGCCCCCTCATCTCCTAAAGGTACAAAAGAACAATATTGTCATATATATTTAAAAAAGTATTATCTTAATTTGCCTTCTTAATTTTTCATCAAATGTTAATCACAAGATTCTATGAATGGTTGCATAATCAAAGAAATGCTTTATCCAGTTTTATCTGAACAGTTAAAACTGGTACTTAGTGAAAGCAGCAGTGAGCAATGAACCTTTTATTTTAATGTCTAGAAAGTTGAAGTTCAAAGGCAATCCATAGAAGTACTGACAAAGAGCCAAGTTTCCTCAAACTTATTACCAAGCTGTAATGCAGAAATCCTTGACATACACAGCTAATGTTGACAAATGAAAAATCATTGCGCAATGTACAAAGGACACACTGCCCTATATGGTTGTGCAAAGATAAATCAGCCAATATTTTAAAAATATTTACATGGTCTTCAATAAGACATGCACCAAAATTAATCTGTGCTAATATCTATGTACATGTGACAGGGCAAACATTCAATATGCTAATATTAGTCATTTTACAGTAAATGCATTGAAGTGACTATCTGCAACTTTCTTTAGTAGAGAGAACAAACATGTTATTGAGTAGGATCTGTGAGTCAAAGGTCAAGGTTAGATATTAACCTTTTATGTAAAATAGTACTGTAGTTTGACTCTGTGTCAGATTTATGGCTTAAATTTCAAACTTAATGCATGCATCTATAAAGTTTAATTGTTTTTGGACTATTAATGTCCAGAAAAAAGGCTGAACTGTATGAACAAGTTACCTGCACATGAAATGTAAGCTACAGTGACTTAGTTTTGATATCTGCAGGACTCAATTTAACAAAGATAAGAGCTAATGTGTGCCTGCACATACTAACCTATGTATATTCATATGCAATAGATGAATTTTTGCTGGTTTTCCATGTTCTCCTCAGCCTAATTATAAAAGATCTGGCTGTATAAAGAAAGAAATATGACAAATATGGTGTATCAACTTTGTCAGTGTTATTTAATTAATTAGCGGGCTTTGGATAAACAAAGGTGTTGTACTTCTGTGGTCCCCAGTTCAATCCCCAATTCCAGCACATGGCTGTACAACCAAAGTCTGGTTTCTTCCACTGAGAAAAACCACATCATGCCAACATCTGAGCTATGGAAAAAGTGTTTGTATAAGTTGATGGAACATGTTTTAGGCAATTTACATAAATAAAGTCATAAACTGATTTAATTACAGGTGGCTTGAGCACAGAGAAATAGAAATGTGTCCATGTAATAATGATGCTCAGCCCCTTCTCAGTTTGAATGAGTGCTGCTTGTACAAAAGAACCATCTCCAGCTGAATGCTTGCATGTATGTATAAACATGCAAAACATTGTTCGCAATGAATAAAAAAAGATGAGACATAGCTCTCAAACAATCACAAGAGTGTGATGACAATGATGGTGCATATATTCTATCACACTGATACTGTATTTGATAGTCCAGTAAATGTTTTATTTCTCTGTTATGCCAAGACTCAGTGGAGTTCATCAAAATCTGTGGGACTTGTACATACAAGAATAATTTACTACAGAAATTAACACCAAAATGGAGCTTAAGTTTTTAAAACAAGATAATTAGTGCATGACAAAACAGAATGATATGTACATTTCACCTAATGTCAATAACATATACCACAGCCCTAGGACTAATTGCATGTGCATGTATCATAACAACAAAAAGAGGGCATAACACTGGAATAAGGCACTGGAGCATGAGGACTGAAAGATATGCACATGTTCGCCTTATGTCCTTAATGTTTGCCAAGTTTCAAGGCTGAAGTACTAGTTGCACACAAAAGTTGTGCATGTACAGTCAAACCTGTCAATAGCAGTCATGAATAGGAAAAAGCACAACTGCCAGTTGCACACAGGTGAATGCTGTACACAGGTTCACCTTTTAAAATTGATTTTTGAACAAATATTACAAAAACTGAATATCATGATTAGTATTATTACATTATCGAGATTGTTTAAGTGCACTGTACAACATATCATAATTACGAGTATATGTTGTTCTCTCAATTAATGTTCCACACAAGATTACTTTAATCCATCTTTAAAATGAATCTTCACTAACTAAATATACATTGATCTATGTTTATGCAAAACAATATCTGGATTAGTCAGTTCACCTAGATCAAATGACAGTCAGTTTATGTGAGAAGACTGTGATGAACAGAAAATCAAAAGAAGCATATATGGCTATTCAATGTGACCCATGAAATGAAACTTCACATCATTCACAGACACATTCTGAATATTGAATATCCCCTGACGCTAATGAAATGGGATGTAACTCGTATCTCTTCTCAAAGACAAACATTTTCTTTCAGAGATAGCTTCAATTCACAGGCAAAAAGATGAAGACAACTAACTAAACCTCTCACACTCACACAGAAGGTGACATCCATTTCTGCTGCAATAACACAACTACTTTTCCCACCATCCAGCAAAAAAACTGCTTCGATCCTCACCTGTAGGATAAAAACTGCCATGCTTTTGAAGCTGGCATTTTGACACTTTTGAGTTTGACAGTGTGACTGGAGTATGGTAAGTACAATCAAGATATGAAATGCTTAACATCAATTCACATGATATGCATTTATCTAAACCATGCCTTGCTCATCAAACAAAAGAAGTGTTTAATTTGCATACTTGCAGTGGTCACTGTGATATGCTCTAGTAACCAATTAATGCAGGGCAAAACCATTGGTTAGGAAACAACTGGCTGCTGACTACCCTGGAAGGCAGGTGACCATTAACTACAGAGCATTTATATAGGAAATTTGCCAAGGGGAAGTTAGAATGGCTGTTGTAACCAGGTGACATCTGAACACAGGTGATTGTTAGGATGGATTTGACTGCATATGCATTTAATACCCATAAAAGAAGCTAAACTAAAATATAAATGCACCAGATAATGAACATAATGCCATGAGCACATGTTCACCCCAAGTAAGTAATTGTTTGCCAAGTTTCTGGGCAATCGTTAGAAGCTACTGAACCAGTTGCAGACACATGAAAATTATCATGAATATGATACATACAGTTAATACTAAAAGGGGGCATAACTCTGGACAAATGCATCTCAGCATGACAACAAACCCACATGCACATGTTCATCGTATGTCAGCAATATGTGCCAAGTTTTAGAGCAATTCATCAAAGGTGTAGGACTAGCTTAATACACAAGGATAATCACTTAATAATTAATACTAAAAGGGGACATAACTCTAAAAAAATGCATTAGAGCAATTACAAACCACATAAATAATTAGTGACTGCAAAGTTTTAACACAGTCCATGAACAAATGTGGGAGTGGTTGCACACACAAATAAGTTGGATACATATGTACAAGACAGAGGGGCAAGCCTAGCACAATATGCCCCTGCCATATTCATGGCACATATGCATGGCAGGGACATTTTTAAAAAAAATGTCAAAACATAAAAGACAAAGTTTTGTTCAGTTTTATTTGCCAAAATAATTTTTCAATGAAATTTTATAAATATTAATAAAATTTCACATAATACATATTATTTCTACTGGACAGATATTCTGTTTTATCACATGTATTGAGTGTATAAACATGTACCAGGCAAATATATCACAGTGTGCAAGGATGGTATGCCTGTACATACGGGCATTATTGTCAGTTCTCTTAATTTCAATCATTTTACATATTTCTTTGGACAGCATGTCAAAATGCAATGTTCAAGAATGAGACAGGGATTTGCTCATATTTTTACCCCTGTAATTTTATATATCCCCTCCCCATTTTTTTGCTAAGCAGTTTACTTGATAATGTTTGTTAACTGCAAATCATAACAGACCAAAATACAGTTTAAATTTCTTTATCCATGTGTATGCAAGTCCTACAGTGTCAATGTCATATTACAGATAAGAAAATGAATGTGGTTCAGATTCAACAAGATTGATGAATCAGATAATATTGAAAGCAGTCAATTTTTTGGGTCCCAAAATGTTTAGCAAAGATAGTTCTGACTTCAAGTGGTAAAAAATCACATTTTACATATCTGTCACAGTTGTATGGTTGGTCTTGTGCTGTCATTCTGGATTATTTCCTCAAATACAAATTCCATCTGTGAAACTGTGTCTGATATGATGTTATATGCCTGAAAAGGTATACAATGATAAAATTAGTAACAGAATTTATTAAAGAAAGAACATTTAAACAAATTTTGTTAAAAAAAATTAAACTCTAAATCAGTTAATCAGTGTTACAGGGAACCTCTGACTGAAGTTTAACTTGGATGAATGCAAAAATAACTTTGATGCTTATATGTGTGTTATAAAGCTGCTCAAGTGATTCTACCATTCATAAATAACAAGCCACTAGAGCAAAATGTCAATTATCCAGACTTACCTTTCATAAGGAATAAAGTTTGTTTTATACACAATTGTGCTTAAAATTATAGTGATCTGAACAGCCCATTATCGAGTAGTTCTGGATAATGGACAATATACTTTAGCAAGTGAATACTGTAATTAGTTCTCAAACACATACCTGGACATATATTTTTTCCTTGTATTTTTTGTCAATGACTGGGTCTTCATGTGTTATGCCACTCTGTGGGCGACTAGTTGTTGGAGACCCAGTCTGTTCACGATCCATGGATATGTTTGTTGCACCTCGACTTGGTGGCTTCTTAGAAGCTGCTGGTGTTGTCTTGCCCTTTAAGTCTGTTTTTGTAGACTGTTGGGTTGAAAATCTCAGCAATTAGTTACAATCAGTAGCATTCATGGTTTATTGTACTCATATTTTAGCATATAAGGTCATCTTAACAAACAATATCATATGAGGCAAATGCAAGTACATTACAATTAGATTTGATGATTTTTAACATGTTTCTAAGCAAATAATTTTCTTTTTTATCCATTGTGCAAGGATTCCTATTATGAATAAACAAAGATAAATGATGTTTATGACTCAGTGTTGTCCCTAACCTGTTTTTTGAAGGTGTTACACCATGTCCACCCAAGGTGGCGCCATTTACTCTTTGGAAGCTATCATGCCTGTAATCTTGGGAGGTTTTAATATATAGCATATTGTCAAATTTAAGCTGTACATTTGTGGCATCAACCTGGCATAATTAATCTCTGTTTATAATTTTCAGAACAGATATTATCTTAAATGTGCCATATAAATGTCCTCTCTTGTGTAGATGTTGTCTTCAGAATTTACTTTACCAAGCTGCAAATATTCTGAAGGGCAGTAAGTACTGTGCTCTGATTAGTGGCATTTTGACAACACTGTGACTTTAAAATAAAGCTGCATCTAGATTTGCATCACGGTAGTTAATTTTTAAATCATAACAAGCTTCTAGGGCACCAAGGACTATAAGATGAAACTCCATCTGAACTTGCATTCAACTTGATATTAAATGCTTGCAGAGCTCCAGAAAGAGTTTACAATGAGGATCCATCAAGTTTTTGCATTAAGTTCATCACTGCATTCTTGAATGGCACCAAAAGGGCTAAATCTAAAGCTCCGTCTATATTTGTGTTGATCATTATATGCTTGCGTGACCCCAAAATGGACTTGAAGATGAAGCTGCATTTGGATCTTCATTCAAGTTGATTATTACATACCTTCTTGGCTCCAAAAAGGACTTTAAAATGAAACTGCATCTAAATTTGCCTTAAAGTTGATCATCACATCATTACACACTTGCTGGGTTCCAAACAGACTACAGAATGAAACTTCATCTAGATTTGCATAAAAGTTGACTATTACATGCTTACTGGGCTCCAAAAGGACTTTAAGATGAAGCTGCATCTACATTTGTATTAAATTTGATTATTACATGCTGACTGGGCTGTAAACAAAATTTAAGATTTTAAAAAAGTTTCCAATACTCTGGAACTTTGCTCTGGAATAGTATTCCAGTTGAGATTAGAAATGCCCACTCTATTTCCTTCTTCCAAACCCAGTATATCCAGTGGCTTCAGAGATGCAGCTAAAATAAATAAATTCCTTTGTATGACGGCCTCAAGGTAGATTAGTTCTTAGCTAATTGTGTTACCCTCTTTAAATAAAGTCTTAAGATGAAGCAGATTATTACAAGCTTGCATGGCTCCAAAAGGACATTTTAAATTGAACTCCATCTATATTTGCATTAAAATGTAGCTACTGTGTTTGTGTTTGGGGTGGGTGGGTAAAACTAACTTTAATAGCACCTGTTGCAATTGCATAGCCTATTATTTTCAAAAAGAAAATACTCTCAACTGCATGATGAGAATTCATCTTCCCATTGGGTGATTCAGAATGATCTGGATACCAGAGTATTCAGAAGTCCAACCCGTAGCTTCCTTGCCCATGCACAAATCCTTCATTCCTTTTCAAGATGTAGCTTTAACTAGTAGGACATCAATGTGGGGCAGGAGGGGGGGAATCTGGTAATAGCAACAGGTAAGTATTACATCATTAAAATTTGTTTCAGCCCACACAAAAATCGATATTTTAATATCAGTAATACATAACCTTTTACCACTGCATAGCTGCATTTGCCAAATTGGTGGAAGGTTGATGATCCACAACTGCTGAAGGAAAAACAAATAACCAGGAATACTCACCCAAGAAGATAACTGCTTGATAGAATCTGCATGGGCCACTTATTGAGCTACCACAATTGGCCCCCCCAAAAATGCCATTACTTTAGTGAGCTAATGAGTGAAGTTTAAAGCAGAAGGTGGTGTGAAATTGCCAAAACACAGCTTCCATCACATACTCTAGAGATGAATGACTTAATGGCTTGAACCTCATGGGCTTAAATTTTCATGAATGAAAGGTCCCTCTGTAAGGCACTGATAAGCTATCTTGATAGTTATTATAATCCAACTCAAAATGGTGGAAGCTGAAATAGTAGCTGAACCCTTAAGGGGTAAGAAAAGATGCTTCCTACCCTTTCTTCTCCCTTTAGAAGCTGCCAAAAAAAACCCCCCAAAGCTCTAACTGGACATAAAAGTCTACCTTGATCATCCCTGGCACAGATACAATTGAGACTGGGGAAACTCAATCATGTACAGAGCAACCAATGGAATCTGTTGTTTATTTTGCACAGCAAAAAAAACCCTGGTTAGCAAGGGAGAGAAACTGATTCACAATTTCCATTGAACAATACAGACTTGCTCTATGGATAGGGCATGAAGCTCAATCCTTCTTGTAGATACTTCGGTGAACAAAAAAACCCAGTCTTGAGGGTAAGGTTGTCAAAAGAAGCTTCATCTAAAGACTAACAGGGGTTTTTGGTTAGATACCACACGATACATAAGAGATTCCATCTAGGCATTAGGGAACAAGACAACAGAGTCAGGATCTTGTCTACTCTGTCCTGAGGGACATGTCTTAATTCTCTGTTCACTATGAAATTCATCCTCATGCAGATAAAATCAAGCAATGGAATAAGCTCTGATTTATCTATGTTTGATAAAAGAACAAGCCTGGTCCATACTGATGAATAGTGGGAGAGAACTAGTATAAGGGACTCTAGCCAGCCATTGTGGATCAACCAATTTCGAAGGATAGGGATACCCAGTGACCTGAAGTGGATGCCAACTACTCCTATGACTCTGGTCAATGCTTTGGGTGTAAAAAAGCTAGGCCAATGGCAGAGCATGAAACTGAAAGACCATGAAATCCTGCAAAAACCTGATAATGAGGAAAGGTCAATAATCAGATGAAACACACCCCTTTCTTTTAATCTACTGGCACATTATGAAATGATAGATCAAGTTCTATGATGTTTGCTGTTGGATTTGATTGCTATATATATAGTAAGTAACAAAAATATCACAAGGATACAATTTTCATGATTTGCATGAATTGAAATTTGTATAAAATTGTATTCTGTGTAAAAGCAAGGTAGGGCACTGCCCATGAGGAAACGGCAACAGTTCTATCAATATTATGCTAAATTTACTTATTTCATAATATATTTATGATAGTAAAATTTGATTTTCAGTAAATGCTCCAGATACCTCTTTAGATAGCTTTCCACCTTTAGGATCTTTAGCTGGTGGGGGTGCTTTCTTGTCTGCTACCTTGCCCTTATCAGCATTTTTCTTGCCCTTACCTTCACCTGCAAATTGGTTTTACAAAGAATATTTAGGTGATGAATTTTTAATACTCTAGTTATCAACATTTACAAATTCATTACTATAAATTTAGATTAAGATGGAAGTCTTGGCACAGTAAGAACTTCACCTACTGCATCAACAATAACACAGTAGTACAACTACTATTATTATTAGTATTATTATTATTAGATATTTCAAGAAAAAATATGCTGAAGACTAACAATAATAAATATTACACACATTTACTTAAAGCTTATCGGAAAAAAGTATTAAATTCAAAGTGTGCTTGACTTTGGAACATATTTCCATTCATATCTTGCCACCATAAAAATATACATGCATCTTAAATAATTACAGGTGAAACTGAAAGGTAATATGAATGGAAACCTATAAAAGTAACGTTTTCTATTTCTAAGGGATCAAACATATTTAAAAACTACTACATTTGACCTATATTTATAAATTGTTTAAAACTGACAAAAGATGGAGAACTAAAGAGAGTAACAAATGAACTAGTAAATGACTATCATAATTATTAACATGTCAGGTGCTAATACTAAAATATAGCATTAGAAATTACAAGGTAAAAATTAAATCAACAAAAGAGAAACTATAAAAAGAAAACCATACAATTGTAAGTCTCTTCAAATTTCATGCAGTTAGGAGCAAAATACTGTGGATTCATTTATGTTCATGGCAGGATTTTTGGGCTCAACATAAACCATGCATTTAGATACCCAACATAAAATGCCTCACTCTCTTCACAGTAGGTTACCTCCCCTGGGAAGGATAATGCCACTGCCAAAACATGTTCTAAAATAGTAAGATCTGTTGTGGAGCATGAAAATGTCTTTGTCATAAATGCTGTTAAAGCAGAAGCATATTCAAATATTTATACCAACAAAAACATCTTTATTTTACAAAAAGAAAAATAATTATGCCCCTCATAAAAAATAAATGTAAATAAATGAATTCACAGTAGTCATATTACTGACATGCATGAAAATGTTCTACCATATTTACTTATGTATAAATGGAATCCAAGTGCAAACTGCACAGACACAGATCTTCCAGTCCATTATGCAGTGGCAGGCAGATCAGAGTCTCTTTGCACTGGACTCCACTTATAAATACATATGGTAATTCATAAATGAACATGTACTTGATTAGGTTTTGATTATAAACATTTTTCTATCAGAGATGAGATATATTATCTTTTTATTTATTAACTTCTTTAATATAGGATATGGTATTGTATAAAATTTAGATGCTTTAAATATATACTACAAAGCTGTCAGTGTTAACATTTTCTGCAGCATTACAGTACATGCAACCAAGAACTGTACCATTTGGCATTAGTACCTGCAGGACATATTTAAATGTCTAACATAATGAAACTATATCAAATTAACATTTCAAGATTGAGAAATATTTCCCTTTGATTTGTAGTTTATTCTTTTACTGAAATACTATTAATTTATTTGTTTTTGTGAGTATCAATATTTTGTGTGTTTCACAAAATTATATTTGTAGATTGAGGAAGGGATCCTATTTTTTCCACAGAAGTTCAACACCTCTTAAAATTTCTGGTCTATATACCAAGCATGAAATCCACAAGAATTGGTATTCATAAAATTAATGAATTTACAGTACATTCTGTGAGATAATTCCTGTTCAAAGGGAATTTTTAAAACCATCTTTATCTGATTATAAGTTCAAATTTGAAGATAAGCCCCTCCCCCAACATTTTCACATAATTTTGTAAAATATTTACTAAGAATATCTTTATTAATAAGTCCACATCCTACTGTTGGGCAAATTTACTGGAGTGGTACCTTAGTATTAACATGGCAGAAATTCTATTTTAAATGAGCATATATTCTTTAATAATAAGAAATAAAAGAAAGAAAATATCTACACTCTGCTAATCAAACAAAAAATATGCATATGAGTGCAATGCAATTGTACATTATCAGTATTATTTTCTTATTATTAAAATTTGTTCAGAATTAACTGGGTAAAAAATGTATGATTATAAAAATAAATTTCACACATTTATAACAAACATATTTAAACAATTTCACCACAGAAACATTCAAATATATGGACAAATATGTTGCCCATTTTAATTATTTGTTCAGAAATATCACTCAAGCAATGAAAATATTAAGATAATGTTTTGATTTTGTATATTGGACAATCTTGATACACTGTAGAGTACATAGATGAAAAAAAACTTCTATGTACATTGTATACAGTCATGGTTGAGGCAGAAAAGAAACTAAATCCATTGTACTTTGAATTTGTACTGGAAACGTCATTTAATGTTATTTATGTTTTCATCATTACTAGGGCATAGGTAATTGTACATAAGAAGCGGCTCCTAGTGTGATGAAAAACATATGTTGTTATCAAGCATGTTTTGATTCAACTATATCTACACAAAAAAATAAACAAACAATTGTCTAAGTTCAAGCATATTCCAACTACTGCAATTAGTAATCCAGATGAGCATTACAACAATGTACCAATAACTTACTGATACTTATAATGGACTCAGATCTCTCTTTTTGCTTATCTTCTGTGACATAGAAAAGACACAAAAATTTTAAAAGAAATTTTGCATCTAGTGTTGCATGAATGGATGCCATGTTCAATTTGGCTAATTACCAACATTATGGGTCCATCAAATGAAGTCATGAGGCAGACAGCTTTTCTAACTGGATTGACTTTTGTGATTTAAATGGGACAGCTACCATATATACTTACAAACCAGCTTTAACTGCAAACAACATGGACCCTGATCAGCCATTGCATAATACACTTGCAGATCACAGTCTATGTTTTTGTTCTACTAATTAATCCTAACAGTGGGCATGCAGATCTGGGTCTATGCAGTTGGATCTGACTTATACATGACTATATAAACATGACTAAATATACATGAGACAGAGTATCATGATACAGATGGGATTCTGTACAAAGGTACAGACTAAGTGTGAAATAAGACTGACAGGTTGAAGTTGTTTGACTACTGACCTATACAGAACTACTGAAATTTTGCAATTTCTGGATATTTTTACATGACAAATACTTTTGTATATCAGAAGGCAGAGTTGAGATGAAGTTTATTTGTCAGGTTTGTCAAAAAATCAGGGAAGTGTAAGCTGGATTACTGTAATGTAATTACTGTATATACTTAGTGCTTAATTAGCACTTGTGCATCAAGCAACAGTCTTCTTGTTTCTTGGGATTAAAAAACATGGAAAAAATCAGATGCACATACAAGAGGATTTAAATTCCAACGGGTTTGCTGCCTGTAATTTGAAGTAAACATGTTTGAACTTATCAATACTTTAAGTACATTATTTATTCACATGGATCATGACTGTCATTGAATCCTAAATCACAGAGAAGTGTGGAGAATACAGTGCAATTTTATTATTTGCAGTATGTTTGAAAGCAGTTTCACCTGAATGAAGGATCAATGCGAATAAGCATTACATCTAATTTTCATACATCTTTTCATTTTCCTTTATTTCATTTTCAGTGATACTAGCACTTTAATAATTCATGCTCTTTGTAGTTCAATCATACAGATCTCATCACACAGTGATATAAGGCAGTGAGTGGAAAAGAAAGCTAATGGCTATTAAAACCATATACCTGATCTATAATGTTTGTTTTATCAAAATGGGTTAAAATAAAACATAAAAAAATATATTTTATTACAGTAATGAAACTGAACTATCGAACAGCCGAGCATTGTTGATCAGTAAGAAATCAGGGTGGGGGCTGTTTTCTGCAGCACATGGCTCACTTTTTGTTTGTTTGGTCTTTAATTTTGTGGTTTGGAGTAATTCCATGAAACACTGGTACCTCATGACAATGAGTTAAACCAGTTTTTTTTTTATCTGAGAGATATCATTCTTAGTAATCAGAAGAGCAGCATGCAGAATTTGAGCGAAAACATGGCTAAATTGCAATAAAAGACTGCAATAGGACAGTAAAAAGTCTGTTTAAGTCTTCAAAATTAGGCAATTGAAATGAAGATGATGTTTAAAATGGTTTCTTGGATAATGTTCACTTCTAAAAAATCTTAAGTAAGGAACAAAAATAAGGAGAATTCAAAAAATGATCTATGGACTATATGACAATTTCCTCCTGCGACATAATGTGGCATGATAATGGCATCAATCGCTGTATTGGGTCTCTTAACAAGAATTTTAAAAAAATGATTTTCTTAATAAACTAAATGCAATAATTCCACAAATTTTCAAGAGGTATTTAGAAATGATATAGCAGTATTTTAAATATGGCATATTTTAATTTATACAGTGAACTTTCATTTATTGATCTATGCAGTGTCCGTACAGTTTTGGAATATCTCTCATATGCATATTGCAGAGTATGCTAGTTTCCTAAATCGAAATCATAACCAAAGAAAAAAACAACCAAACATAGAACGTATAATGCAACCCATTAACCATGCACAACCTTGTTGTTCACCAAACCCTTTTCTGTCAATAATCCAATCTTCCCTGCAAGCCAACCCATTACATTTGTTAACAGTGCAGACCCAGAATAACCAGCATATAATGCATCAGTGGATCAAGGTCTCTTGTCAGTTAGTCAAACACTGATAGTAAGGAAACAAATTTTTTATTATTTAAACCTTTAACACTCCTACTTTTGTTCTGTGCATTTATTATTCAGATGACTTACCAATCACCAAGCTCAACTTATCTACCACTAACTGTTACTTACTCATTGAATATTTTAAATTGCAACAGGCCACTGAACAATAGTATTGTGGATTTTACAATTATGTAAATACAGTAGAACGAATATTGTTAACTGCTATAGCCATCTGCAGTTAATGAGACTAATCATGGATAGCTTTCTTTAGCTACAGAAAGGTACCTATGTCTCGTCTCATTAATAGTAAAATATTGTTGATCTGAAACTAGTTCATTTTGATTACAGGTTTATCCAGGCCATACAATATGCATGTCTCTCAATGTGCAGATTTTGTACAATATGAATTATGATTTTTTTCATGGGTACCGATTTATGAGGTCTTTGTGGTTGCTACAAACTTTGGATTTAAAGACCCATTAACCAATGATCCCTGTGTGGACCTCTTCCATCAGTTCATAAACTTAAGTATGATGAAAGAATAATTTTTGCAAACCCAAATATAAACTAAATCAAAGGAACCACCAGTGATTTATCAAAACTCATAATTATCCAAATGTTTTTCATGTTTCCCATGGAGTTCAGACTTAGTTCTGCTGAAAAATTAAATATACAATAGTAATTTTGTCTGACTTTGGGACTATGTGGTTAGACACTATGACAATTTTCACTTCATAATATGTTTAAGTTCAAAATATTAAAATGTCATTACTTTGCACTGAATATTGTATATTCCCCCCCCAATTATTTTACCTATGTAATTAAATTTTCATCTTGAAAAGAAAATGATTGAAAGAAAATTATATTCTAAAAATATTTTCAAATGATCTAAAAGAAAATTATATGCTGATGATTAGGTTTAGTAAATTTTACTTTGGCAATCAATTGATTATCTGAACCAACCCCATTTCCCAGTGAGATAATGAATGTTTTAGTGTGTTTGTGACTGAAATAGCACAGACCTGATCCACTGTAGATTATAATCACTGTCCACACAAAGTTCAGTGAACTTGTTTAGCTTTGCATCTACTTTACCTTGATTTGACAACACTTCAATTAATATTTAGTCACAATCATTGCAATACATACAACATAGAGTCCCACATGGGCAACATAATCACTGCTTTCTGACCTGAATCCTTAAACACCCACTGACCAAGTAAATGAAATCAAAACCTGGTAAATGGTGAATATGGCAACCCCTGAACTTAGCCAGAAGAAAATATGACTAAAAAGTTACTGTAACATCATAAATCTTGCATACATGTCTCTGATTTGAAAACAGCAGCAATGACCTTGCTGAAACGAATGAGTGCGTGGATTTATAATACTGTGGTAATTCGAACTGATTTTGAGTGCATGGATTTATAATACTGTGGTATGGCAATTTTAATTGATTTTGAGTGCATGGATTTATAATACTGTGGTAATTCTGATTTTGAGTGCATGGATTTATCATACTGTGGTAATTCTAACTGATTTGAGTGCATGGATTTATAATACCAGGGTAATTCTAATTGATTTGAAAGCATGTATTTATAATACTGTGGTAATTCTAATTGATGTGAGTGTGTGGATTGATAATACTGTGGTAATTCTAACTGATTTGAATGCATGGATTTATAATACTGTGGTACATGTAATTCTAATTGATTTGTGTGCATGTAGTTATAATACTGTGGTAATTCTAATTGATTTGAGTGTGTGGATTTATAATACTGTGATTATTCTAATTGATTTGAGTGTGTTGATTTATAATACTGTGGTAATTCTGATTGCACTCAAGAGTTGAGATAGTTGTGCCTACTCATTACCAAAACAATTGATGCCCAAAAAATGTGAAAGTTTTTATTATGAAAAAACATTTCAGCATGTACTGAATACTTCAGAACAAATTGCAAGGAAAATTTTGAAGTTATTATTTGATTTTGTTTATGTTTTATTCAGATGCTCACACAAACCAAGCATCAATCTTCTGGCAATCACACCTTACCAAGGGACTCTAATTTTGCTATTAATGGTATGATGTATTTGGCTATGCTGGTGATTGCCATATTCAACCATTCTCACTCCAATGTGATGAAACAAAAGGCCTCAGGCATTTGTGGATAGGATAATTAAAATGAGTTACCTCCCTTTGCCATTATGCAATAATATACTGGGATCAAATGACTCGAAAACATCAAATGGATCATATATAAAGTTATAAATCCCCAAGTGCTAACACTCAGAATGCATATGCACCAGCAATATTACTGTTAAAAAGTTCCATATGAACTGCCAATATCTGGTCATTTACACATTATGTTTTTGTTGGGAATTCTAAACTGATCTATCTTTTCTACATCATTCTCAGTAAAATATCTTGGAATTAATGTACTGTTAATTCTGATGCTTTCAGAAGCTTTAGTCTTACTTTGACCAGGTAATTTACAAAGGAAATGGAGGAAATTCCCTATAACCTTCACAAAGTGCCAGTGACATGTCTCAAATCACCCACTACCCAACATACAGAATTATAATGAAGCCTTTTTAATAAAAGTCTAAATGTTTGAAGCTTCCATATTTCCATGTGCACCATCTGCCACCATTATATGGTAGGGATTCAGCGCTATTGGTGAGGGGTTGGTGTTCAACTATTAGTGAAGGAATATATATCCCAAACCAGGGAATTTCTCTAGATAAAATCAGACTATACCTGTACCACAGCATTCTAAAGATTCCATATTAAAGTCAAGTGACTGATAAGGTACAGAAAAATATTAAAGCAATGAAATGAATCAACTTAGGAAACTTGCTAAGTTGTTTTATTAAGTATAACTGAAATCATTATCAACCTCCATTATCCATCTATGGTTTATGCTTATGTCACACATTCTAAAATGACAAATTGGACTCACTATAAAAAAAACACTTATATCATTCAAAATATTTGAGAAAGAAAAAAAATTGTGTACATAAATTACATAATTTTTATGACTAATTGCAAAATGTAACATGAATTATAATTTAATAATAATTCACTTTAACATCACCAATACATTAAAAAAGCATCACATTACATAATTTTAAATTAATTAAAATATATGCAGAATACCTAGATATAATATATTTCTAAACTTTTAGTGTATGGAATCTTGAAATCTAATTGTATCTAGAGTTATATCCCCTGGAAAACTTTCTTCCCTATGGGTGTGTTTTGCTAGAGTGTTGTACTCACTGCCATCATCAGAAAGGGCTTTAGGGGCAGGGGTTTTGGGAGGGGCCGGGGTTTTAGACTTGCGACTTGCTCTGGATTCAGACTTCACTTCTATATGTCAAAGGAGAGATTAATGGATGAATAAAAATCACAAGTTAGTCTAATGAACATAAAAAGAAACAATTATTCTACAACTCCTGTAATTAGAAGATAAACTATTATGGAAACTATCTAAATAAATAATGTCATGTTTTAATAGGCATTCGAATGAATATAAAATAATCTATATGTGCTGATTTCTACTAATTCATCAGAATCATCATGAAAACATGGAAATACATGTAAGAGACCTTTGCTAAAAAGAATTCTATCAGAATCAGACACCCTGTTACCTTTAAGGCAGACCTGAATTCTATACACTGCAATCAGAAAACTTAATATGTTACGCATTTCAGATGCACTTTCAAGATTTGATGCACATTCATCGACTGGATCATGAGAAAAGGTTATTTAATTAGCACTAAAATTTGACCTCTATGGAATCAATGCCACTGGGGAACTGTGCACTATATTCAGATACTCATTATGTAACATTGTTTAAATGATGTGTAGATTTCCATTAAGTACATTGTTTAAATGATGTGTAGATTTCCATTAAGTACATTGTTTAAATGATGTGTAGATTTCCATCAAGTACATTGTTTAAATGATGTGTAGATTTCCATTAAGTACATTGTTTAAATGATGTGTAGATTTCCATTAAGTACATTGTTTAAATGATGTGTAGATTTCCATTAAGTACATTGTTTAAATGATGTGTAGATTTCCATTAAGTACATTGTTTAAATGATGTGTAGATTTCCATTAAGTACATTGTTTAAATGATGTGTAGATTTCCATTAAGTACATTGTTTAAATGATGTGTAGATTTCCATTAAGTACATTGTTTAAATGATGTGTAGATTTCCATTAAGAACAACTGACTACCTTTGACACCTAAGTTCATTTTCATTAAAAGTTTCGCTTATGTTTATGTTTATCACTGACTTGTGTGTCAAAATCTTGTCAGAATTGCTCCAAAGAGGACAATTTGTCTTTCTTAATCATTTTCTTCTTGTGTAAAGCTGTATGCAATAATAATATCTGGATATCAAATAAATAATCAATCGTCTTTATTCTCATTATATATTTATACACATGAAAAAAAATCATTTCAAAAGAGTCTATATATTCAATACATATGTGTTCAGGTGTCATTTATATTATGCGAAGCCACCTGAAATGTAGCATAATCTCTAACAGCCCCAACTGCAGTCCAGCAATTAGCAGTGGAAGTTGGATCACTGATAACTGTCTGTAAAAACTGAATTAGATCTTTTGCTGAAATGAACAATAATGCAAGAAAATTGTCATGATTCCAAGATAAAATTTTTCTGTCTCTCTCTCAGTCTGGGTCTAGGTGGCCCCAAGACCTGAAATTGTCAGCAATTTGGTGGGGTGGAGGAGAAATCAAACCTGCCTTGAATTCATGTGTTGCTGTAGTCATCTATCTTTGGCAATTTTGCATACAGGTCTCTTCCTCTCTCAGAAGTGTGACAATTTGGTAAATTCGATTTTTATTTGACTTTTAGCTGATAATAAAATCAATAGTTTTTGATATTATTTTTTTGTGAAGTTGAGACTGAGCTCACCAACTTGTTTATCCCGTCTTTATTCCTTCTCTTTCACTATTTGTTCCCTTCTTTTTCTGTTATTGTCTCAATTTAATTCTTAAATTTTTTAGAATCATTGTTATTCTAAAATAATGAAATTCACTTTTAGCTGTAATTCTGTATCCTCCAGTGCATCTGTAAGCATTTGCTCATAACATATGACATCTATGTTTTGACTTGAACATGCAGTTCACTTTTAAAAAAAAAATATCAAGGTAAATATAGTAACATGCATGTAGCTAAAAAGATCTTTGCCAACAATGGGTCTTGAATATCCATGCATCTGCTTCAGGCAAACATGCTTGTGAAGAGAACCATGTTTCACCAAGACATGCTTGTGAAAAGAACCATGTTTTACCAAGACATGCTTATTAAGAGAACCATGTTTTACCAAGACATGCTTGTGAAGAGAACCAATGTTTTACCAAGACATGCTTGTGAAGAGAACCATGTTTTACCAAGACATGCTTGTGTTTTACCAAGACATGCTTGTGAAGAGAACCATGTTTTACCAAGACATGCTTACTAAGAGAACCATGTTTTACCTAAGACATGCTTATTAAGAGAACCACATTTTGCTAAGAGAATTTGATCACATATTTTGTTTTAAATAATGCCTGCATATGAAGCTTCATCATCTAATATATGATATTGTTGATACAGTTTTTAGGTGGAAAATGGGCTTGTATTCTGAAAATATTAGTACAGTTTTACTTCTGCAGTTGTAAGCACAGTCTTGCATGGTGATTTACAATATGTGGTTCCCCCAGTGATGTCACATGGACTGTAGTCATAAAAACTGCTGAAGTTGTACATGACCTATGGGAAATATTCATGACATGAACATTTAAACTACTCATAAATAACTCAATACAGTGTAACCATTTATTACATTGAGTCAAAATTGTCAGATATTGTATAAATCATTAAACTGAATAGTTCTGGGGGTATTTGATACAGGGTCTCAACTCATATGTGATACTTTGTAATATACTAAACTGGGATACAAAGATGTTATTATGTATTGAAATTGTGGAAGTTTTTCTACTTTAATGATCAAAACATGGAGATTTCTCAATGAGTAAATTTAAGAAATATTAGTCTCTGCAATTACTTATAAGTAAATGGGTTAAGTCAATAACTAATAACTGAAACCTTCAACAGCTTTCATTATATAAAATCCACATATGCAAAAAGATTATCTTTCACAGCTACTGAATGATATAAAAATTTACATTAGGTGATATTTAAATATGTATCTTTAGTATACAGAATTTAATATAAAAGTTATACAGCACTAACTCACTATAATGTCCTTCATTATAACACTGTTGTTACTAAATAACATGTATAATCATGGATCCCATATCATTAAGGGTCAGCTATATTTAATATATCATGTGTTTCATTATAAGGCAGTCTCATATAAAGTGGAATATTTTGGTTTTCATGAACAGTGTTATAATAAGGGAGTAATTTATATGCCATAACCGGCAGTAATTGTTCACTACACAATATGTATAAAATACTGTGGATCATAATAATTACAGTATTATTAAATATTTTCAGCTCAGTGTGTAAACAACATAATATTTTAGCAAGTAACCAGTGTCCGTTACTTTATTATATTAGTTTTTCCTGACAAGTATTTTTTCCCCACAACAGAAATGACAAGCAATATGCAGTCTATGCATGATGTGGCAGGGCATGGACTAACCTTTTCATTACTCAACAAGGTGGAAGATTCATTGATATCTTTTTTTCATCTGATCCATATTCATCTGATTGGGCACCTTTAGCATAAGATACACATAACTAAAATACATAACAATGGGTCTATATTTAGTGTGGAATTTACATGCACCCAACTTTTGTCTGAGATTCTCTGCTGTTATGGAAACATTGTGTTATCATATTGCCCATGCACCTTAATGCATATGGTTTATTTGTGAACAGAATATTTTTGTTTTGATTGTGTGACTGTATTGGAAAAATATTGGCAACTTCAAAAAGGTGCAGGAGTTGACCTGTAGAAAAAGTCAGAGATCAAGACCAAATAATGTTTTATCTAATTATCCTGCACTCTCTGAAAATATACAACGCCGTGCAAATTCATAACTTTTCTATGGAGCCAAAAATACACAAATATGGACACTTTAGATTATGTCATAAAATTATACCTAATAAGTACAATAATGATAAATTGTAAATTAAATTAACAGCATAATATTTAGTCCCACTGAAAAGTAAAATAAAAAGGATAAGTAATGTGCATGAGATATAAAAATGTGGAAAGAAAGTTTATGAGGAGAATTTATTCAGCAAAACCAAGGTAGCAATACATTAAGAAAAGTTACATGTCAGTTAAGACACTAGAGAATAATGGCTGCAGAAAAAATGAGTTTAAGTTATTTACAACATAACTGACAGAAATCTTTTCCACATGTTATGTACACATGTTTCATGCTTTATACTACCAGTTATGAATTGTGCATCATGCCAAAATTTTTATCAGGTAAAATTGTTGTACTAAGATAGAAACTGACAGACATCAAGTAACAATTATCAGAGGAACCTGTACTGCTGTTCTTCACTGTAATTTACATTTTAATATTATAAAATGAATCAAGGAGGCCCAAGTGAGTTAAAGATTACTCAACTTGGACTTGTCTAAAAGCCAACGCAATGATTCTCCTTGTTAATCTTGGTTGAAATTGGTTGAGTACTGTTTAATTACATCAATGATTTTTAAAGGCAGATCAAGATCATGTCGATAACTCTGAAAGGCCAGTCAGTTTTTGTTTTCTTCAAAAGTGGTCATGAAGTTTAAGAGGAAAAAGTAATTGAAAGCATGTACCATTTCTTACTGGCTCCATATTTAATAAGAGATTTGCGTTACTTTACAGAATTTAAGGGTTCTTTAAAACCAGATGCTGTATGTCAAATCTGCTCAAAATTAGTTTTTAAGAAGCATTTTACAGATTGTACTAGTTTTAGAAATGAAAGCTATATTTGATATCAATTATATGAATTTGAAAGGCCTTCATGTCCACAATGCTCCGTGTCAAATTTGGTTAAAACTGGTCTGACAGTTTCTTAAGTCATACAGATTCTTGTTTTTAAGTAATAATAGTCATTTTTGATGGCTAATCAGCATAATTTTGTAGAAATCTTAAGGACTTTGATGCCCTGATATCAAGATTCTCCTTTTCAAGCTGGGTTGATTCTGACCACACAATTTTGAACAAATAGTGAATAACTGTATGATGCATGACACCCAGTGCACAACAAAGGACTTTATCATGGGCTTTATAAGCACAGTGGGCTGAAATCAAGTAAGAATTACATTAATAAGAAGTTCACAGACATTGGTAATGCTGTTAGTTTCAAGAAGAAAAAAGGACTTTTTTAGCTGCTGCATGCCTATTAAATAAAAAATGAGGTAAACATTCTAATAGTAAATTATATTGTAAGTTTAATACAAGGGGAATAAAAACAAGAACCAAAAATAACTGGTCATACAGTGATCCCTCTTTATAATGCTCTTAACGGGACACACAAAAGTTTCCTACATTACAAATTAGGCAGCCTTATGCTGTGGGATGCTCCAACAAGGCTGTGTATTGACTGTATATTAATACACAGAAAACAGTGAATGTAATGATGTGTAAGCACATTTTAATTAGTTCTCCTGAGTCCAGAGCTAATTTAAAGTGAAATAAATCAAGTAGCACAGACAAAAAACCCCAAAATTTGACCAATTTTGTGGGACCTATGACTATACCCATGTTAGATTCAGCAGTGTAATCGAGGGCTTTACATTGAGGGACCACTGTATTTCATGAGGTCAAGAGAATGATTGTGTTCTAACCCTAAAAACTAAAACTAAAGATTACAGAAATGTAGAAATGGAGACTTGGAATGGAAAATTCAAATAAGGAAATTAATGTACACCCTACCATGTGGCATTTCTGATGTTTCCCTAGGGAATAATGAATTTGACTGCAGTGATGCTATATGGTGTAGAAACAAGGAAAATAAATGAGTGATCATTCGTTGGGAAATAAGATGCATGCACATATCAATGATGTCTTGAAACATAAATAAGTGTAACAGCTTGAACAGAATTATTCCAACAAACATAGCTGCAAGAAAGAACTGTATCACCAGTTTGAAGAATATAAATATGATACTAACATTGTATGTTTTCTAAGCTGGAAATTTTCCAAAGTTAAAAACAGCAACAACTTTCTGATCTAAACAACAATGAAGAAAAATATCTGACTTGCCTATTATTTTGTATTGTATCAATGACGAACTTTAATAACATGTTTCAGAATTGACCAGTTCAAATTTATTACTTAATCTGCTGGTAAACTCCTCCCAAAGGTGTGTATTTTGGGATACAAATCATCTGAGGCAAATAATGTGGGGTTCTTTAGAAGTTCCATTTTTATTCTTAACCGTATATTTCTGTTTTGTTTAAACTAAATCAATGCACTAGCCATTAAAATGTGATAATATTTTAGGTATCAAAACAATTCTTTTACAATTCTGGCAAAATGTACAGGTGTATCATCATCCTGAAATATGTAATTATTGTCTGGAAAGTGTCCAGATAACACTGACTGTAAGTTCAGTTCAGCTCTACATTGATGTATTTGGTTGACTGAATGGTTCCCTCCACATTTGTGAGGGTACTGATGCCATTATTCATAAGACAACTGCATACCATCACAATAAGTTTCTTTGTGGACCATGACAAGCACACTCTAGATGCCAAGTGTCACTGCTACATCACCATTTGGATATCTAGTTATCATTTCCCACTGAGCATATTTCTGAGCATTACAAAGATCTTTATGCATCTGCATGACTGTGAGGAAATATCAAACATGGTTCACTAGTTATCAAGTAAAATCTTGGCATTTGTGATGGTATATGACAGCTGCATTTCAACATTTTGCCTTTAAAATAAAATTCCACTTCTGTACTGCTCCAAACTTACCATTCCAACAAATGAAATAATCATACTCTGCTTTTTTCATGATTACATGTTCGGAGTCCATTCCAACATCAAAGAGACATTATTGCTGATCACACACAAGTCAATAATTTTTAACAATCACAAACAAGTCAATAATTTTTAACAATCACAAACAAGTCAATAATTTTTAACAATCACAAACAAGTCAATAATCTTTAACAAAGATGACTTCAACTATTTCATGCTAATGTTTCTTCAACATGCTTCTCTAATTTACTTAACTTCCAATAAACTGGGTTGTTCCACTTCATGTACATTACCTATGCAAATGAGGCAAATGGGTTCTCCCACAGCAATACTAAAAAGACTAGCAATACAAATCACCCTAACTTTGGTCAATCAATTAATATGTGGAATGGTAGTTTCTTATTTCATGCAGCATTTACGTTTTAATCACATCTATGACATTGACTGTATAAATTATTCGTATCATCACTGTTTACTCTTTATACAGGCTACTGCTTATTGGCATATTCTGCAGTGACAAAAAAGGTCTATCTCTAATTTTTTTATAAAAAATATTTCATTTATTGGAAATTGTATTTCTTTAAATCAAGTCATGGTCACTAATAACTAATCTTATAAATTTACAACTGTCACATTTTGTCAAATCTTTCTTTCTTCCATTTTCATTTATGTTTTCAACAGAACCCTGCACTTAAAAAACTGCCTTAAATGTCATACATAGTAGTTTTTGGAATGCCCAACATTTTACATACTTTTTCAAAGAAGAGTTTTGATTGCACAAATAATTTCTGTTGTCCCCACAGTAAAGTACTTTAGATTTTTTAACCTATCTTGTTAGATTGCATTGTAACTTTCATATGCAAACAAAAAAGTGCCATATACACTGTATACTCACTTTTAAGTTGAATCCAACTGTAAACTTCATAGACCCAGATCTGCAGTTGCATACTGTGCCAGTTAATATGAGTCTTTGCAGTTTGTTAGAAGTAATCAGCAGAATAAACAACATTGATCCTGATCAATGAAATATACAACTGTACAGCAGATCAGGGTCTAAATTATTTGCAGTAGGACCGATCTTACAAGCAAGTATAGACAGTATCAACAAATCTGTCACATGATAGTTTGCATTCCATAGATTCTAAAACGATACAGGTGTAAGGATAAAATTTTGCCTTTAGGAAAACAACTTTGGTCAATTTACTTGCAAGTTAAAAGCATATTATTCGACATTGATGTTACTGTGTGAATAAAATATATACTCATTTACAAGTCATGTCGAAACTGCAAATAAAATCAACCATGATCTGCTGCCACTTAATGTGCCAACAGATCAGTCTTGTTTTGTTCTACTGACTGCTCCTAATAAACTACACAGAGACCCTAATCTACAGCCACATTATGTGACAGTAGATCTGGATCTGTGCAGTTTGCAGTTCAACTTAACTTACAAGCTAGTATGCATGATAATTCTGTCCAAGCTCAGTAAACTAACCATAGTTATCATTGCATTATTCATGACATAATTATGAACAGACTGTTCATCAGAATTCTATTGATGAAAAAGATGAAAATGGACTGGAAATGAAACCATGGGAAGTCAATATTGTTTTCTTCATAATATAAACAAATGAGTGGGGAGTGAATGATCATTTTTATTTTCTTTTCTTCAACAATAATTATGCATAAAAAAATGAATACAGGATTTTATTTCTTCAAACAGAAAGTTTACAATGTTATTATTTTGTACTGTTAAGCAAGTATCCATTATTCACAAAAGACAATTTTTATGTTACAAACATCTGACTGAGTAAATAAAAGTTCTACATTACCATTTAAAATTTTTAAACCATTTATTTATTCATTGGTCAACTTTAAACAACTCTTGATATTTTTAACTAATATTATATAAATAAACAAACAAGTTTTTACCAAAACAGATCAAACAGTACAGGTGAACACAAAATATTAGGAGAATATCTAATATCCATGTGGTACAGATAGAAAGCTACATCCTGAAGATCTCTGATGTCCATATAGTACAGATAGAAAGCTACGTCATGAGGATCTCTAATGTCCATGTATAAAGCTACATCTTGAGGATCTTGAATGTTCATGTGGTACAAGGCCACAAGATTTTATGGATTATTCTCAAGTAATTGTCTCAACCTTGACACAGCCATCACAGTTTGACACAGAAAGGATTTAGGATCCAATAAAGAATGAGGACTATGTGGAACATAATATCTCAGCCAAAAACTCTCAGTAAGATCATACATAGTTAATGGCTTTCAAATTGCAAGCAAAGACTTGTAACACAAAATCTCAATGCTGCTAATGACAATGATGGCAAAGCATACAATGCCACATGGAAATGATACCCATGTCTTGTTTCTTCCAAGTGCAAGCAAAACAACAACAACAACAAACATGTAAAGGTGCAAATCTGGCACACAAAATATGGAATAAATTGCAAAGTACTGTGTAAACAGTCAAAATTACTACAATACTCACTGAAATCATCTGGCATGTCTTCCAACTCTTTCTCTGGCAAACCCATGATCTGTCTTATGATGGATGACTGGGACACAATGTTATCCACTGCTTCAAGTAGTAGCTGGTAGCTAGAAGTTGCAATGACATTAAGTAAAATATAACAAAATAGTAAGTAAATTTATATGTGCCATCTTAATTATAAAGGTTGCTAGGAATAATAATTTCCAATTTTATTTTATACTGATCATTACAAATTTTGATTTTTAATCATATTTGTTTCTAAAGGTACAATTTCTGCTTAAAGTCTCTTTTTTCAAAATCAGTTTTACCCTCATATGTAGAGTTAAGATCATAATGTCATGCATTTGGTTCATCAATTAACAAAGTATTTATTTCATCTGACTGACAATGTACCTTACAAATGGGCTGGTCATATTAACAAAACAAGAAATTCATGGAATGCTCCATCTAATAACAACTGTGGCCATCAGTATGTGAAAATTACATTGCTGTTACCTGATTTCAATAGGATATGTAAAACTCAGTATTGAAGAAATTTTATATGTTCTCAATCTTTGCCTGGGTCATAAAATTTTAATACACATATTGAGAAGTTCTTGTATATATAAGGGTGGTGCATCTTGGGGTGAAAGTATGTTGCACACCTAAATTTGTTTGCTGTGACCTACTTTCCAGGGTTATCAACCATCTCTATGAAAATTATATCTCAGATCTTTTATTAACTTTTCATTGTCAGCAACTTTTGATTTAAATGCATTCAGTACTAGTTAAAAATACTGACCTATGCCAAAGGCAGGGGTAACTTGTTGAGGTGTAATGATTCATCGAAACAAATTGACATAGCAACGTTTTCTGCAATGATATACTGCATCAGAATGTGTACTACTGTCTTTATATCCCAATACATACTGTATCAAGAGTTGGACAATATGTTAATATAGTAGCACATGAAGGTGATGTTTCATGATACACATGAATTAAAAAGATGATTTAAAAGATTTATGTGTCTTTGATAAAAGCAAACCTAGCCAAAGAAGGAATTGTTTAAAAAAAGTTTTCAATATACTGGTCCACTGGTATGGAACAACATTCCCAGTGATATAAGGCAGGCTCGTAGCATTTCTTCTTTTCATAATCACTGTCTCAAATGGATGAAATCTTTAGACAATTAAACAGTTCTAGTACAATAAATACCACCTGCTTTTCTGTAATTTTGCATCATTTTCACAGCTGAATTTTTCAATGCAGGATGATATTTTATATTTTATATATGTTTAAGTGTTCACAGATGCCTGTGCATGTGTTCCAGGCTTGATACTTTGACTTTTAAAATCACTTAATTATTTAGTCAAGCCAGATTCTTCACATCATGTTGTATATACTGTATATATTGTACGTAACAGATAGAAGGCGTCAAATTAGATTAGTTCTGTAACTAATTCAGTTACCTTCTCTAAATAATGTATTTATTATTATTATTATTATTATTACCTCTTGATAACTGACACCTGGACAACTTACAAACCTGCTTATAATGTGGGGTCAGGCATGAATCCCAATTTTTGTTCTAGTAAATGCCAACAGAATTGGTCCCTATTTGTTGAACATGAACGAAATCAAAACTAGGAAGTGAAACTTTGATATATCACTTATTTTATTGTCAAAAACGATGGTCAGTGCCTGGAAATCTGATTTAATATTATGACATTCACAACTTTTAATAAGCAATCAAGTATTTGTAAAGTTTGGTATTAAAAAAATGTCTCAGAACATTGTAAATAACAATATTCTATGATGAAAATGTCAGTATTGCCTAATGGTGGCAGCACTTTAAGAAAAAACTGCCAATTAAATAAGTTTTGTCAAGTAAAATTAGTATTTCAGTTCTATATTTTAATTTGGTCTCAGTGTAATCATCATTCACTTCAACTGACCAGTTGAAAACTGATATAATTATGATCATGTAGGTAACACAAAGCATCTAACATTAATCAGTGGTTTATCCTACTAATTCACAAATGTGATATGTGATAGCAAGTAGAAGTAAGGAAAAAAAGAGCACATACTTGGTACATGACAAGCATTGTTTCAGAGATGTGGTTCATTATGGAGAAGCAGGTTCCACTGTTTGTAGTGGTCTTAAAATTCCTGAATTGGCACTCAGCTTTGCTCAAAGATGAGCAGAAATTCACTATTACATTAAATGAAATCACAGCATTAATATTTTATGTATTTAAAAAAATCAAGCTTCATTCTTAATTGTTGTTTCATCAATTAAATGTCCCTTGCTTTTGAAAAAAGGCAATTTTGTTTTGTTGTGAATCAACAATAACACTAAAAAATATCAGTCTTCGCATGAAAAATCTGTGACATAATACACAATATTCTTGTAGGTACATGTAATGTGTCTCAAAACTTCTTGGAGTAATGTTCTTAGTTACTTTTCAATGGTTGGTATGTCTTGAAAATAAAGGTAATTTACAGAGAAAAATGAACAAACCATTTAAAAGGTTCTCATCCATCATGGCTGCTCATTGTTGATGTCTAGCTTGGACAACATCCCCTTCTTAAATTTTCAGAGGTCCCTCAGTAACTTGCAATCTCACTTAAACTGTGGTCTGTGTTTTTCGACCCCGTTGTGTGTGAGTTATCAAGGGAGCCATGTATTAAAAACGTCTGTGCTGTTCCTTGTTTGTGACCTATTATCGATCTGCTAGACATAGTTTTCAGACTGGTTCCCCTACTTAGCAAGAGATACACTAGCCACAGTGACAAAGCATCAAGGTCATTCTTTTAGATGGGTATGGTTAAGTAAAATGATAAATGAATTCTATGCTGGAACATTTCTATTATTTATTTCAAATTCTGCTAAGAAAGATAATTTCAAGACAATGTCAATACAAAAAAGGAAATTCCAATCCCAAAATGCTTTGCTAAGACCAAAATGGCAGACAAAATCTTAAAAAAGTAAACCCCCACCTGTATTTAAGGATATCATCTGGAAATATTCTCAGTTTCAGAGACCAAATAATTACAAATGCATTGAACATTTAGAAACCAAACATCATGCAGAATCTTCAAATCAGTTATAACACATTTAGGTAATACTAGTAACCTCACTGTACTTTTACAAGGCCATCACAGCAACACAGACATTACATGCAAAGATAAACAGACAGGTAGGAGTCTTTATTGCCATACACATTGTATCATCACTCCTGTATGACAATATGTCTCATATCATTAGCTAACTGTACAATGCATATCATGGTATGAACATACACATTGTATCATCACTCCTGTATGAAAATATGTCTCATATCACTAGCTAACTGTACAATGCATATCATGGTATGTACATACACATTGTATCATCACTCCTGTATGATAATATGTCTCATATCACTAGCTAACTGTACAATGCATATCATGGTATGTACATACACACTTTATTGTCACTCCTGTATGACAGTATGTCTCATATCACTAGCTAATTGTACAATGCATATCGTGGTATGTACATACACATTGTATCATCACTCCTGTATGACAATATGTCTCATATCACTAGCTAACTGTACAATGCATATCCAAGTATGTACAAAAACATTGTATCATCACTCATGTATAACAATATGTCTCATATCACTAGCTAACTGTACAATGCATATCATGGTATGTACTTTGTTGTCATCATGATATGCAACTTACCATACACAAATCTAGTAGCTTTTCAACTGCTGTATAATAACTATTTTTTTAGCAATACTGGTCATAGACCAGAGGGGCTTATGGGCTAATCTGTCATTCATTATTTATCTATCTGTTAGAAAAAGTTTCTATCACTACTACTCCGAATCTACTTGTAAGATTGCCATTAAATTGTACACAGGCATTCACCCCTTGGTCTAGATGGTCTTAAATGAAAATGTTGTCAATTTGACTTCCAATATAGTTTCCATAACAGCCATTTCAAAGATCTTGCCCTTGCTATTACTCCTGAACAAATGATCATATCTGCATGGATTTTTACTAAAAAAACTTCTTATGATGTGCAATTGGTCCTAAATGACGATGATGCTGACCTGATGTCTAATATGGCTAATATGGCTACCACAGTGGCCATCTTAAACATCTTGTTATCGCTATTCCTCCTGAATGGCAAGTTGTATTAACATGGGGTTTTCACTAAAACACTTTGTATGATGCCTAGTTGGTCCTGAATGAAAATGGTGTTGATCTGAGGTCCAATATGGCCACCAGAGCAGCCATCTTGAAAATCTTGCTATCGACACTTCTCCTGAATAAAAATTAATACTGACATGGAATTTTCAACATGTTGATGCTAAATGAAAATGGTGTCACTTGCACATCCAATACAGCTGTCACAGTGGCCATCTTGAGAATTTTTGTTATCACTACTCCTCCTGAATGGATGGTTGTAACAGGATGATGTTTTACTAAAAGACTTCTTATGTCTAGTTGGTCCTAGATGAAAATAGTGCTGCTTAGACATCCAATATAGCCACCACAGTGACTATCTTGAAAATAATCTCACTACTTCTCTTGAATTATTGGTCATATCAGCATGGGGTTTTCACTGAAAGACTTGTTGTGATGTCTAGTTGGTTGTAAATGAAAATGGTACATTGTGACTGCCAATATGGTTGCCAGAATGGCCATCTGGAAAATCTTATTATTCCTACTTCTCCTAGATGGCTGGTGATATCGACATTATGATTTCACCAGAAGACTTCTTATACTGTCTAGCTGGTCATAAATGGAAATGGTACCAATATGATATCCAGTATGACCACCATAGCAGTCATCTTGAAAATCTTCTTTTTGTTACTCCTCCAAAATGGGAGCCATGTTGGCTCAATGGTTAGTGTGCCAGAATCATGACCAAAATGGTGTGGGCTCGAATCCTACCATCGGACCATCTTGGGTCAGCTGCCGTTGTGTGTTCTTGGGCAAGGCACTTTACTTCATTTGCCTTGGTACTAAATTAACCTACTTGTGTTGCTGTGCAGTAAAGCATCAAACAAAACAAACAAATCCTCTAAAATAGAAAGTCATATCAACATGGGGTTTTCACAAGAAGACTTCTTATGATATTCAGTTGGTCCTAAATGAAAATGGTGGTAACTGTACACTCAATGATGGCTGTCTAGAAAACCTTGTTGTTACTACTCCCCTAAATGGATGATCATACGGACATGTGGTTTCACTAGAAGACTTCTAACGACGTCTACTTGGCCCTATTGAAAATATTGTGAATATGACTTCTAATATATCCATTACAGCAGTTAATTTGAAATTCTTGCTGTCACCGAAGAATAAAGAATATCAGAGATGGCTTCAACACTCTTTAGTTGAAAGAAGAAATTGTCTTATCTTGAATTCCTGTGGATTCTTTTCATTTTGAAGAACAAATAGTTGCTTGGAGGGACTACTTTCTTCATGTGTGTGTGTGTGTGTGTGTGTGTGTGTGTGTACATATGCATGTTTTTTTTCTGACTCACCCAGCTTGATACAGCTGTTTCTGTAAAGGTTTATTTGGTAGGAAGCTCATTCTGGCAATTGCAGAGTTCAGTTGGTGTAAAAAGTTCTCTTTCCTTTCATCATCTTCACTGAGACGTAATACCTCCTGAAAAAAATCACATATCATACAAATTTGGCTTGAATAAGATTGATACTGTGATATACAAGTTTGTGGCTAATGTTTTACCCATTCTTAAATTTCACCACAAGAAATTTTTCACAATATCTTGCCTACAGACTATTCTATGGTGTATTTTGTTACAGTTTTTCTCCAATCATAAATCCAGGGGGCCCAGGTTTGTAAAATTTCTGAAAATTTGGGGTAAGGCTTTAATCAGACAAGGACTTCTTAACTACAACTTTTTACAAACTTTGTAAAAGTGGGGAATGTGCTTTTTGCAGAAAACTTACATAATATAACTTTAACAACTTTAAAACTTAAGAAACTAGATGAATGGTGAGCAATTTGCTCAGGTTGCACTCCCCCGTTTTCTCCAAATTTTGTTTATTGGCACACATATTGTCTGCTGAAGGTTAACCCATTGCAATGAAATCTGCCAAAAATTGGGCCTTTTTTCAGTTGATACAATCCAAAATAAAATTCTCTGTCTGTTTAGCTTATGATTTTATCATAATTTCATGTCAGAATTATTCTGCACCCATTTGAATCCAGTTTGTGAAATTGCAAAAATGCTTCAGAATTTCATCTCAAACGTTTGGCACACATTTTTGCTTTCTAAAACTGGGCATCCACCCATGACAGTTTTAAATTTGAATGCTATGGTAATCACACTGAGCTAGATACAACATCTGATACGCACTGAATGCCTAAATAAAACTGATGTATGCTAGCATAAGTATTTCTGGATTATTCATTAAATTACATATGATTCTGAAGCTCAAATATTCAGACTAGCTTTCTCTTTAAAAATGTAACCCAGAGCAAAACACAAAACTCCGCTTCACATAAATAAACCCCTTTCTTCCTTACATCCTGCTCCTACCCCATGATGGAGATGAGTCTATTCAGAAAACAACTCATATAACTCTTTTAAAAAATGTGTTTGAAGAATGATCAGTTAACATGCATATTTTCTGGTGATGAGTGTAATATGGACCAAGTTTCACAGCAAATGACTAAACACTGCAAGACTAGCTGCATTAACAAAATTCTGTCAAATGCTGTAAGTCAAAAAGGGCATTAACTCTTACAAAAGTCATGGAAGCAAACGCTTTGTCAATGCATCATTCAATGACATTATTATTTACCAATTTTCCCAGTGAATAATAAAAAAAAACTACAGGACAAGCTGTGTTTACCAGATTTTATCATATACTGCATTCAGCTGCAGCTCGGCCAATTTGGGTACGTAAGAAAGCTTGCCAGTAGCTTCTTGTGGGTCAGTGGTCCTTTCTAGGGCTTTTTCCAGGTTCTTCCTCCACCTTTTATACTGGCTGCCATGTACAGCCTATCTTGTGCTGAGAAATGGCGTTAAACCCTACAACAACTACAACTACAACAACATTCAGCTGCAAGGGCAATAACTCTAACAAAACTTGCAGGCCCAAAGTGTCTATATGTGCATCTTCAAATGATGATCATAACATCAACAGAACTTCAAGGTAACACACTCAAAACTCTGAGACTAATTATATTTGCAAGATTCTGCCATATATGACATCAAGGTCAATGTCAAAATGGACAATATCTCATAAAACAACTTACCAATTATCTGGTTTAGTAAATGCAAAACTGAAGTTTAATTTGGATTTTAAATAACAAACACCAACTCTTTGAGCAAAATGCAACTCAATTTCAGTAATGTTCACATTCTAAAAAGTGATATCATTAGTCTTACCCATCATTTAGTAACTTACCTTCAGGACAGCAGTCGTAAACAGAAGATTACACTCATTTTGTCCCTACTTTTTGCTCCTACTTTTTTTTCTTCTGTTGATCAACATAAAATACAGCAATCTAACTTGTACATTAAGCTAACACACACACACACACACACACACACACACACACATATAGAGAGAGAGAGAGAGAGAGAGAGAGAGAGAGAGAGAGAAGGAGGAGGAAACACATGAAAAGGCTAAGTGCTGCAAGACTGAGAAACTAGCAAGCTAGGTTCTATGTTTATTGTGTACACCTGAATGTGACAGTCTAAGAAGATAATTTCTTGACTGCTCTGTGTGATGAAACACAAATCCAAATGTAACATCCCTCATTTTTGTAATTTCCTTTTTGTCTCTTTTTGTACAATCATTTAATTGCTAGTGCTTTCATTCATTGTTATTCTTACTCTCCCCCCTCTGCTCCAATGTCTCTGCTTTTTCAGTCATTTCAAGGTTCCTTTTTTAAAATTTATAATCAAAATATCACTGGTTAAACAGCTAACTGAATTATTCAGATCACTAATGGCAATTAAAGTTAAAATAACTAAGAAAATATCAATTGTCAGCAAACCTTGATGCATATATTGATAATTAAATTCATACTTCCTTCATGAAAAAAAGAACTACTAAAGAACATTTCATGAAAAAATGTGTCAGATCAGAGAATTACAGACCCTCTCTTTCTCTCCTTTCATCATTCCCTCCCTCAGCAATAAACAATGTTTTTCCTGACCATCTATGTCTTATTTCCCATTAAGAAAATGACATAAGTCTGCCTCAAATTTTGTATCTTTCACAAAATAAGAATTGCTTTTCACAACTAAAGGCGATTTCTTGCAAAGAATAGTATATTTTTGAGGTTATAGTTAAAACTTTGAGAAGGCCAGAAAATGGCTTTAGAACTTTAGTTTTTAAAGGGATTAATATAGCAATTCTATTGTTATTTATGAAGATTAACATTCTGTGGCAATTTATGGTCACCTTTCTGAAAAAAAACCCACTTACCTTAGGTTACTGAAACTATATAAACAAAAGCATACAATACCATTTTTTTTTAAAGCTATCAAATGTCATTTTAATGACAAAATTGAAGGAGGATGCAGGAAGATTTTGATCCCAATGACAGAAATAGCATAGTGCAGTAAAAGATTGCCTTTTTGGCTCGAATGATGTCATACATTCTGCATGCTGAATTAAATGAAAAGTCCTGATTCAGCCATGGGTGAAACACTGTGTAAAAATATCTTCTAGTGGCACTAACATTTGATGATTTATGCCATATCATTAACCCAAACAATATTTACAATCTATGGTGCTCATATAATACAGGCAGTATAAACACTAAACCTGACCTTTAAACTCTAGACATACAATTTCTACATGCACTGGTGTCTATCAATTAACTTACTAGAAATAGACTTTTTGTAATTTGGCTTCAAAACTGCTTCTTCTCTACATATAAACAATATTTTACACTTCTGTCATATGTGATGTTAAACGTACGTAATATACACAATATGAACGGTATCAAAAATATCATATGAAAAGAAAGCTTCCAAGCTTTGGGTATATGTTCAAATCATACCGATATTATACAGTGACCTATCTTAGTGGGCACCCCAATTTAAAGGAAACCTCCTTCTCCTGTGCAACAATAGTGAACACCCTGTTTCCTATTTTCAGTTACAGTTGATTTTACTGTAATCTGCTGAGGCTGAGTGGCCTGGTGGTTGATAATGCTGCAGCATGATAGGAGGGTTCAAGACAGATGGCTAGAAGGATCCAGACACATTATTTCAAGATTCTAGACACAATATCAGAGAGTTTTAGACATGATTAGAAGGCTCAGGCATATAATTGGATCATTTCAGGCACATGATCAGAAGGTTCCAAACACATGATTATGCAATTTAAGGCACATGATCATAAGGTTCCAGACACTGCTGAAAATTCCAGGCATATGACTGGATGGTTTCAGGCACATGATCAGAAGATTCCAAACACAAAATTACACAATTCGAAGCACAAAATCAGAAGGTTCCAGAAAAAGCTGGAAGTTCAAGCATATGATTGGATAGTTTCAGCCACATGATCAGAAGTTTCCAGACACATGATTGGAGTGTCACAGACCCATGACTGAAAGGTTCCAGATACATGAGCAGAAGGTTGCAGATGTATGATATGAAAGTTAGTTGCATATGATTGGAAAGTTGTAGATTTTAATCCTTCTGTAGTGTTTGTTGTATACCCTATACATTTAGTTGGTAATGGGTACCAGCAGTTGCTGAGGAATTAAACTGGAACAGACTGGCAACCTCTCCACAAATGTTATAACATACTTCTAGTTATGCCAATGACACTAGAATATGCTCCAACCATTTCAGTCACTATTTGTTTGATAAGACTCAAACCTTATTATCAACTGCAAAAATTATCTGTGGCTAGAATGTTGACTTAAGAAATAGTATCTTAAAATAATTTATCTAATTCCAAAGAAAAACTTTCAAAATTGTGAATTTTAAACTATCCCCATGATCCAGTGAAGAAGTCAATTACTTCAGAAGACCTCTTCTGAAGTAATTATTTTAACATGAAAAATAACATTCAGCTTGTGTACCCAAAAGGTACTGACTTAGTACTATAGCATCTCAATTGACCATTGACTGTGCACTGTGATAATGTCCAACTATCATCGTTAAGTCATATTGAGTTTTACTGTTAGTAACACTGGCCTCAAAAAGTGGTAACACTTGTGTGAGGTAAATAGCTATTTTTTTCATGCACTGTAAACTGAGATGAGAAAGGTTTATATGAAAATAATTTACTTAGGGCTTGACTCACCTCCTTCAAGTCATCTACACTGAGGTCCCAGTATCTGTCCACCTGGTCCTCTGGTGGATACAGCTCTTTGTACAACTGCTTCAGTTCCTGAACTGCATCATGCAGATAGTGAAGCTGTTACATAAAATGAAATGATAACAATTGTTATGTGTATTTAATTTGTCTTGTTTGTTACTTTTATTCATTCATTATATGATATGGGTTATGTAAAATTGTATTTTATAGCTGACTTATATAAAATTCAAGTTCATTTTCTACCTGACCAGAATCATTGACTTTGGCTTTGTAAATAACATGTTTATCTCAATCAGAGTCCAGAACATAGGAAATTCCCCATTAAATGCTGGGTCTACCTGATATTTATCACATTCTATATAACAACTTTAGTAACAGACCTTGTCTAATTATAGCTTGGATTGTTCTGGACATGAACTTTTGTCCCACATCCTGGCTTTACTTTTGTGTCTTATTCTTTAAAAATATAATCTTGTTTATCTACAAATTATTCATTCGTGCTATAAAACCTTCAGGCAGAAGTATCTGTTGTATTCAGTGTTTGATTTGGACTGAAATTAATTATTTAATTCAAATTATCCTTCTCTGGAAATACAGTGCAATATAAAGCCTCATACAAATTTGGTATGAATCCATCAATTCCATCAAAAGTTACCAAGTGGAAACAAAATTAATGAAAAATGGGATGAAAAAGACAGGACAAGATGGACAAACACAGGAAACACCATATTCATTCCTTGACAGATCTGGCGAGGGTATAAAAACAACAAAACATTGTGTATTACAATGAGTAAGATGGATAAAATTTATCTTGAGACTTGGTTAAACATATCATTTCTGGAACAAAATCAATATGTAATATCTGGGAAGATAATTCTTCTAATAAGAGAATGGCATCAAACCTTATAGGCAAACATGTGGTTTTCATGATAGAATATTATTGTCAGAATCATCTCAATACTGGTAGTACTAGTGATATTCATGCTATCAATGTAAATTTCAACACAGAAGTAATCATTACAGAAACCCTAAACATTGGTATACACCATCTAATATTCCTAATTGATTTAACATAACATTAGTCAGTGCTAGGTCAGTTTGGGCAGGAACTAAAGGAACATGTAACAATAATGCAATTTCTTGTTTAGTACATTTGCAGATTTAAAAGTTAGTGATTTTGAATCAAAGAAAGGGTTTACAATCTTTTGTTTTATTTTAACAACTGCAGACATAGGGAAGTTTTATTTAGCAGGGACAAAGAGAAGTTGTCTTTTTAATGTCCCCTAAATTACATTTTACTACACAACAACCAAAGGAAAATAGGTCAATATGACTTACAATCTAAGGAGGACAGATTACAATGACTTATTCTGTACAATTTGGCATGGGAAGAATCAAGAAGAACAAATTATGCATTTGGATGAAATGCCAATATGTTCCATTTGGGAACAAGAAAGGTGTTTAATGAAACTGACCTGTTGGTTTGGATTAGAAACAAGTACAATTGTAAGCTTAAATGGTTACTGCATACTCACAAATGCTACACAAGGTCCATGGCATGAAGAGACCTTCATGGTGTCCATGGCTACTCTTTATTCACTGTGGCTGTGACAGCGATAAAAGAATTTTACTTAAAGATAATGAAGCCTCTTAATCTAATTATAACTGACTTCATATACTAGTTCCAAAGATTAGGTGACACCAGGAAGTAAGCATTTACTCTGGATACTATCTGCAGTTGTTGTTTAGTCCCTTTTACCATGTATGTTGAGACTGGAGATGAAAAACATTCTCACTGGACAATATAAGAACTGTTTCATCTTGTTTTCCTCAAAATTTAACAACATGGATTATAAAATTGGCCATGTCTGTTTTAACTGATGATAAATTTTTATCACATTTATTTATTTATGAGCTCAATCTGATGCTGTTAAATTGCTAAAATTTCACCATCACTAAAATAAACTGCTATACAGCATAACTTAAAATGAAGAAGAAAAATAAGACACCAAATCAAACCAGGCCCTATACAGTTCATCCATTTCTAAAACTTGCCCAAAAGATGCATAATTTGCAAAGTTTATGAGGTAAATCATACCGTGGGATTGTTTCTTTGGAATATTTCCTCCTCTGTGATGTAGGAATCTATTGGCGTCGGTGGCCTGTTCTGAATCTGTAGTCCATCAATAATTTCATTCAGCAGCTGTCGCACCACCTGCTCTGCTTGTTTCCTCTGCAGATCAGCCTGATTTCAAAAGGTAAAAGTTACTTCAATAATAAAATAAACAGTCTTGGCTGTATAGAGCACCAAGATGTAACTTTCTTGTATACGACTAAATATTACTACCACTAAACATGGGCATAAAAATCTCTTAATTTTCATGGCTCCACTACTACTGAAAAGAGTGATATCCATGTAATGCCATCTTCTAGAAAAGGCAGGACCACAATCTTGCATGAATTACTTCTGTAAATGAACTTGTTATACCTACCCAGTTATAGCTCTGGTAGAGCAAAACACTAATTGCACTGAGACAATTGTAGGGTATAATACCAGATTGGGTCAACATATACAACCAAATCTTTACCCATGACAAATTCTATTTGTCTACCAAACTTCAAAATTGGACCAAAGTTACCAAATAGTTGTTTACATTTATAAACCATCCCACCCCATAAAATGTTTTTAATCTTTACCTAGTATCATGAGAACAATTGCACAAAATGATGGAAAATGCAAGCATTATTTTGTTGTACATGGCACAGGTTCAGCACAGCGCACATAATAGTGCTTGCCTGGTATTGTGTGCGTGCATGAGTGACCCTCCAATATATACTGCACAAGCCTGAGCAATATACAAAAATTACCATATAAAAGCCAGAAATCATGGATTGATTTAACCAGACACAGAAGAGAACATAGAAACAGGGGACACAACCTGTAGAGACATTCCTACTAGCAGGCACATAAGTATAAAGGCAAGGATGTTTACATCATTCTGTGTATCTTTTAATTAATATTTGTAACACTCCCTTCACCACAACAAATACAACTCTGAGCCGAATCACAAAGTTCCTTTAATTTTTACTAAAACTTTGCAGAACAAACAAATTACTGTCCAACTATTATGAAATGAGTTTCTCTGTGTATGACATAGTGTTGAAGAAGTAAAATATGATTTCAAAGAGAATTATCAAGCATTCAGAAATGAAATCATAAGATTAGATGGTTTCATGTGACTGCTTTCAACTAATTAAGTTAATTACATGCCTATTAGAACAATTACGGTCCCTAATCATGAATATACAAACCTCCAGTTCAAGCCTCTTTCGTCTGTATTTATCTTCCTGCAGGGCAATGCCCCTAAGGGTCACAAGAAGCGAGGCCCCACCACACACTGTGGGTCGTGTCTCAAACTGCCACTGTTCATGGAACACCCCAGCATTGGGTGATTTGAAGACAAATGGGAACCTCATTGTTTCCCCGGAAGAATAACACCTGTACAAAGAACATTATTCGTAAATACATCCTGACTCAAGATTAAAAAATTTTTCATCTGTATGAAGCCTAAACACAAGCTTTGTCAACACCACATACATTACATTTGTCTTCAGGTAAACACACTGGCACACACACAAATTAAAAACGACGGCTATTATACACATTTACATCAACATGTTAGTGTATTACAGACCATGATGTCAACTGTTATTTGACTATCTTAAAATTATAATAACTGGCTATTTGTTAAAATTATAAAAATTGGACAAATAGCTATGAATGAACAACATAACATTATGACTTTCCTAATTTAGATATCCTTGTATACTCTGTTCTGATCTACTGAACCACATAATTGTTTGATAATTTATTTAAATAATAAAATCAGAATATAAATATAATGAAAGCAATATGATCTGAGCTTATATTAATATCTGTAATAAATTCAACTTTGATCAACAAAAGTAATTAAGTCCTAGAGGTTCATTATAAGCATGTTTTATGTAATTCAAATAAAACAATAAAAATTATTTTTGATTAACTCACCACTGCTGTTGTTGAAATAAAACCTTTGCACATGGGAAAAAACCAGATCAAATGGATTCTCTTTAGCTTTTTTCTGAAATGTAGTAGAGTTATCAATGTTACATATACTGTATAATCTGAGGTTTTAAAAATATCCCAATGAATTAAGAAATAAAGAAATAATAACTATTGTTTAGAGTTGCATTGTTTCTTTAAAACATCATGAATCTATCAACTCATATTTTTATTAACAATATTCATCTAAAAAAACAACTGATCCATTATCAACTGTTGTAAAACCTATTGATATCAAAACAGGAATTATTTTTAGAAAAAACAATTAGACCATCCTTACACTTTCTAAATTAATTCACAATTTCAAAACAAAGCAGAAACATGACAAATATATTTTTATGGACAAAAGGTTGGAGCATTCATGGGGTTATCAAATGTAGTAGTTCAACTGCAAATTCCATGAATCATAGTAAACTTTAGCATAACTCTACTGCCTGATCTGAAGATGTGTATGGTCATGGCAAGTTTATGATTGAAGAGGAACTGATGCCTTTCTAGGCCCAAACATAACATTTGATAATTTACCATAAGTGGTACTGTTACAAGCTGAGATTAAATAATTGAGTTATATAAAGACACCAACAGCACTGTTTAATGCATGACATAACAGGCAGTGTTTCATGGCCAGTAATTAAATTATCAGTGGAGTTGACTATATCCTGAAATTGTGCTAAATATGACAATGAATTTCTAAAAATTTCTTTTAAAATAGATACCATATACTGGAAAAGAATGGGAGTCATGTGTCTAGCATGTGATGAAAAAAAATCTATGCAAACAATAATACAAAGTAAATAAAGTAAAACTTGTCTTAAAAGACCATGACTTTTTCATTTTGGCAGAAGGGGTTGTCTTTGAAGACAGGTACTCTTCTGTGCCAGAGGGTGAACAACAAATAGAAATCTCACCTCTACAAAGTTTTAACAGTCTCCAACTGTCATTGTAAACAATATTATTAATGCCAAAAATGGATTCTGACTAATGTGGTCTTGATGAAAAGTTATTTGCTCCTTTCTGAATTAAAGATTTTTCTGGCAATTTTTTATCTTTACATTTTTACTTTTCCTCATTTTATATGCAACAAGTTTAATATTAGTTGGCACTATACAGCCAGTACTATGCTGTCATAACATTAAACCATCCATCCATCCATATATATGCTGACAAGGCATAAATGACATAATCTGATAAAAAAGAGGTGAGCTAATAAATATAACATATATTCCATGAACAGAATATAACAGATTTTAATTTCACTAGTAAATGTAACATTGGGCAGACTAAAACTTAACACTTTACAATGATCAGTAAATTTTTCAAGATTATGTAGAGAACCAAGGAAGCAAAGCTACTAAGATGAATAAAATGACACTTTCACATTAGACACTTTTAGACAACACTCACCTTCCAGTCATAATAAATGGCTGTAGTTCCATCATTTACAATGGTCAGATAACTGGTCACTCTGTCTCCAGAATATGACTCAAAGGTCACTCTAGCCTCGACCCCAATTTTGTCTAGGAAACTAAAACTATCCCCAGTCCAGCGGGCTGGCTGGCCTGCAAACTGTATGGAGGGGCCGAAAATAGGGGTCTGGTGGACATCAGGGTGGTCTCTCAGTGGATCTCTGCATGATAAAGAATTGATATGATCATAAGTAACCTTTTGACTGGTTTGATCAAATCAGCATCAAGTTAGTGTAATACTGGTGTCTCATAATTTGCCAATATAATGACAAAAGAACACAATATCAAACAATAAAAATACACACTCCATTTGCAATAAAAAGTATGCAATTTTGTGAATACTACATTGTTCTTTGCATTTTATTAGCAACTTGCATGACACAATATATTGTTTTGTAATAGTTTATGCATGTTGACTAATCACACCTACTAAGACTGTCATAGTGAAAATTTTAATTGATACAAATAATGGATAAAAGTCTTTCTCAAAGTTCACTTATGAAAATTACTGAATGGAATTAAAAACAGTTGCTATCAAAATTCAGGTACATTTGCATATAACTCATTTTAATTTACAGAACAAAGCATAACTATTGAAATTCATGTACATTTGCATGTAACTCATTTTAATTTACAGAACAAAGCATAACTATTAAAATTCATGTACATTTGCATATAACTCATTTTAATTTACAGAACAAAAATTTTAAACTTATTCTGATTAACTGGATATGGGGTATGAGATAGTGTTTTAAACATGGGTTGTTTTAATTGTTGATAAAAAGCCTTAAAAGTTATATACTTCTTTATAAAATGCAGGGCTGAATTTAAAAAAAAAATTGAGCAGGTCTCTGTGAAAATTTAGCCTGGAGCAAGTTACAACAGCCATTTAATCCTATCTTCACTATACTCAACGCAGTACATTTACATGTATCACTACACTACTTATGTTCTTAATAAAGAAAACTCTGTTTAAACCTGTTGTCTTAGCTCTGAACATAATATTTTCATGATCTGAACTCATTTTAGTATCAAGTTTGCATCTTGAGCCTGTGTAAATAACAAAGTTGTCTTTCTATGTGACATGTTCTGGAATGACAACAAGAACAACAAATAGGCAGAAGTAATTGATAATTGACAGATGCTAGAATTTTAAGCAACTATGAGTTTCATAGCTTGTTAAAGGTAAAAAAATGCACAAAGATATTCTCAAGGAGTCAATCTGCATCACTTGGTCCAGGGCAAGTAATTAGTCAAGTTTCCCCAGCACAGCCAATTTTTATGGGGTAAAATAAAAGCGAGAGCAGCTTTATTGAGCCCTGCCGATGTCCAGTTAGTGCCCTAACATCTACTTTCAAAGTCCACGAATGAATACCTACATAAACACAAAATCATGCTATTATACGTTTATTTACCCACAAAGAGTTTGTTTGACAGCTGATTAAAGATGATCTACTTAGTTTTGCAAGAGATATACAACTCATATTTCAAGATGGCCATAAATGTACATATTTGGATTGGTTTGGTGTTTTATGGCATGACAACACAAATATTTAGTGCCCAAGGCAACTGAAGTAAAGTACCTTGCCCAAAGACACACCACTGTAGTTAACCTGGACTGATTCTGTGGTAGGATTCGAACCAACACCATCTCAGCTACAAGTCTGGCACACTTACCCCTATGGCTCCTGCCTCCATTAGTCATTTCCTGTGACATGTAGGAAGGTACGTTGGGTCTATTCTACATCCCAAGCCCACATGAGAAAAAGTAGTACATGTACATGAAGGATTTAGTGAACCACAAAAATGCCATGACTTCAAGCAGACATTATTGTCATTAAGGTCAACAAATGCATTATCATTTTCATATAACCGTGAAGTCACTATTATTCATGAAGTGTGTATTTTGATGGATTTAAAACCCAATAAATAATGATTCATCTGTACAAACTATAAAACCCTCCCCCCATAAATTTAAGTATCACAGACAATGTTATTAAAAAAGAAATATTAAAGATAATACCCACAAAAATACATGAATCAATGAACAATTCAATTTAAAGATTTTCTGGGTATAGCTCAAGAATCTCGAAAGTGGGCTCTAATGTTTGTCAACATCTCATTTTTGAATTCAGTATTAACATTGTATCCATCCTGACATGTCAACTTATTGTACCTTACCAATGTAGTCTCCCATGTAGAACAGTAATGTGGTGCAGTTAACCTTGTACATGTACTGTGTGCCACAGTTGAGCAGTCATATTAGTATATATGTTTATCCCACATGACAACTTTATACCATTGGTGTATAGTGCTAAAACCAGCACCAACAATGAATTTAGACCTGAATGCAAATGAATTTGATATTTTATAGCAATTCTGAAAGATTGTATTAATGACTGTTTCATTCTGTGGGAACTGGCAATGAATTTCACGGAATTACATTTGGATTGATGAATTGTTTATAGTAAGATGACAAACATTGGAAAGAAAATCACTCTTTGACCAGTTTCCATGAGCTTTTTATTTCTGCATGTTGCATATCAATTTATACCAATTTTATTAATAATTTTATTGAGAACAACTCTGCCAAATGTCAGTTTATTTTAAGGAATATGAAACAAAAATATAGCCAAATTCTTTCAAATAGACCCCTCTAAAATATCAGTCAGTCAGATACTGTCTGGGAATCTCAGGGTTACAGACACCAAAAAATATCTCACTGCCCCTGGAGATCCCCCTACCTGTATGCTGTAGTGGATTACCCATCTGTCAGACTTTGAGGATAATGAATTAAATTCAACTGCCATACTTACTCAAGTTAGATACATGAGTTACCTCTCCTTTACCATGAACAGGTGGAAATAAAATCCATACGTTTAAAGCAAGAATGAATACTTCTGATTCTGTATTTTGGCATATTGTTTACTTTATCATCTATTACTAAATTATTAACAAATTACAGAATTTCTTGTAATTTAAGACACTGTATTCTGAAACACGTGCAGAAACAAATGAATGCCTAAGAAAGCTAATATGAGAAACTGGAAATGTTATAGTTCTTTATTTCATGGTAACTAACACTTAACATCTAGCTATAAACTAAGAACTATTTTACAGAAATGCTTGTAATTATGCATTCTAAAACACTTGATTATTACAGTAATATTGTTTCCATGGATACAAAATTTTAAAATTCTTCAGCAAACTACTTACAGATTGTCAGCACGATTCAACTCATCCTCAAAAAGTCCATCATCTACCATACTGGTTTGCTGAGGAGACTCTGCCAGCTCTTCATGTTTCATGTATGGATCATTGGTGCCAATTACTTCAAGTCCCTCAAAGTCCTGGTAGAAAAAGGAGGTCCAAAATGTATTAATTATCTACCCTAATATGGAGACATAAACTTTGTCTACATACCCTTTATCAAACAATTGTTAAGCTAACCTGTCCACCACTAGATGTCAATCAATGCATATTCACAACATTATATGGCAATTTTAATTTTCTTTTTATTTGTTTAAATTACTCTTTTGTGTATACAATCAGTTCATCCAAGCTCTTCATCAAAATAGACAGAAGCCAGACAAACTCTGATTCAATTTCCCAATATTGTAAAACCTGCCAATTTTGTGCTATTTTTTGTGCAGCAAGCAGAATGTCTGTGCCCATAAACTTAAATAATCACCAATAGTTATATCTAAAAAAAAGCTTTGAAGAACAAGCAATGACAGATCAAAGAAATTAAACTGTTACAAAAATGTCTGACATCTGAAAACAACAAAATTTAATAGTGGCAAGAAATGGAGGCATACAGCACAACACGTTAATGGTTTTTGTCTATATTACAAGAAATTGTATGTATTTGTTTTTCGATAAAATTAATTTTATAACAAAATCTCTCATGAATTCTTAAAGATTCATTATTAACAGATTCCACTGTATGTTCAAACCAATTCTATTTCCATGTATAAAACATATTCCTAGCAGATAGTTACAAATTGTTCCAACATAAGATCATGCATTACATGTGCCATTGTAAAGAAGATGCTACTGACCACTTTGTGAGGGTCCAGCTCATCTATGTACTTCTGTAGCTGTTTCTGTCTCTGCTCCAGGAATCGTGACTTGTGCCAGGGATAGTGCATGGCTCTGGTTTGACCAGGGATCCATGTCATACCTGTATGCAGGGGAAAATATGGACAATAAGCAAATATGAAAGAATGCAATAAATTTTTATGTATCCCCCAAAAGTATGCTTACTTAATAAGTGTAGCTTTGGCAGAACAAGTCCTGTATATTGGACACAAAATACATGTAGCTTTGGCAGAACAAGTCCTGTATATTGGACACAAAATATGTGCAAAATAATCTGACACACATACTAACTGAAGTTCTACATCTACAGTTTTCATTCTGTATTACAATATGCCACATATTGCCAGCAGCTGATGTCAAATAATTTTAAGTAAATTATTGTACAGACATTTCGGTTGTATTAAAGATGCTTACTAACTAATCTCTTTTGTATTAAAGGAATACACATCACACAAATTACTATAAAAATTTCAAAAGTATCCAATGAACAGTAAACTATTACAACATGTGAACTAATAATTTAAGCAAATGCATTTGAAAAGATCCAACATACTAGAATCTCTAAAATCCTACATGAATGAATAAATAATATAAATACATGTATTTCTATTACTATGTCATTAAATTGGATATTGTAGTAGCCAAAATAAACTCGAAGTTTTTGAATTAGCTGCATCAATGAAACCTAAGTAATTAACTGATGACAAAGACAGAATCAAATACCTCTCTCATTTCTGGTTATCTTAGAGAGACCAACATGTTCGATTGGTGGTGGGTAGCCTTTTTCTGTCTGAGTCAATGTCATACTGAAATGCCAAAAAAGAAAGAATGCTTCAGTGTCAAACATTTTACAGCATATCTAGAGAATGTTACATCAAACATCTCAAGGGAACTTCAAGACATTTAAAAGCACTCACCTTTCATAAATTCTTGTGTATTTAGACATGCTTTTATGTGATTTTAAAAACTGTTCTTTTAATATCAAAATTAGATTATTCAAATCTTACTGCTATGCAATGTACTGTGATTCTCTGTGGACAAACTTCAGTAAATGCAAGAAAAGAAAACTAGCTAAAAGTTATAAAAATAGTCTTTGTTTACTATTAAGCCTTCAAAGATGGAACAGTCCCTCTACCACGTTTGTAAAATATAATGTATTCTGTTTTGAAGAATTAATGGAAAGGATATCTTTTTAATAATGACAAGAATATCTAGTAGTAATAATGGCATCTTGAAACCTTTGTGAAACTATGATATTCATTTATAATTCTAGGATTATACATAGATGAAACAAATTACTCTTTAAATGTCTTACAAAATTTTGTTGCACATTAGATACTTATCATCTTTTATGTTTAAATACATTTATTATTTAAATGTATGGACAGTGTTGACTGAAATAATAAAGTCTTATCTTCTAATCTGAAAAAATGGTAAGCTTTACCTCTCCAATCATGCTTGGAAAAGTTACTTTTGTCTCACTAGCATATATAAGTCAAGTCCAACTGTAAACTGCACAGACCCAGATCTGGCATTGCAGCATATCTGGGTCTCTGCAGTTTGTTAGGAGTAGTCAGTAAAACAAAGAACATATACCCTGATCTGTGATGATCAGGGTCTTTGTTGTTTGCAGTTTGACAGGACTTACAAAGGAGTATAGACAGTACTTTTTTTAAACAGAGACCAATAAAGTTGGATTTTAGGAACAGAATAACTTGTCAGAAGTATCTTCTAAAACTGGTGTATTGTAAATTCTCTACAGATCTAACATCATAATGTTCTTCCACACATTAATCATTTTTAGAATTCTCAATATTCAAGATATCTACAAATTTAATTTTTATTTCCTTTAGTACTTATTTACCTTGTCAAATTATGTATGCAGCTTATTTTCCATTTCATAAAAAAGCATTAAACATTTATCATGAAATATTATTAAAACAAATTCATACTTTTGTCATATACTCTTTAGAGAAAAATCACTTACACAGTGAAACCTCATGCACACCAGATGCAGGGTCTACAACAAGGTCACTTGGCATTATTGCCAGGTGAGCTAAAAATGAGTGAGAGAGAAAGAGAAATAGAGAAAGCGAGTGAGGAGGTGGTGCAAAGAAAGCATGAAATAATCTCAGAAAAAGACAGTTAAACAGACAGATATACCAAATTAACAGTTGCCATGTGTGAACAGTTTTACTCACTTTATTCCTGTCAATTCATCACCAAATCTTTCCTGTTGCTTCCAGAACTCACTTCCAACACGATCTACAAGAAAAATAAATCTAATTTTTGTCTCATTCATGTTTATTACAGTGGCCTAATTTTTCATGTCAAATACCTTCGAAGACATACTTTATACAATTATTCTTCAATGCAATTTTTTAATTGCCCTTGTCACACTTTTGTGCGGTGTCA